>OY759219.1:2090200-2178081 GCA_963662175.1 Aradus depressus
GTCACCATTATTTATATTCATTGTAAAGTTTATATTTTATGGCAACTAACTGTTAGCAATGGGACGACAGACATTTTATTTCACAAGCTGTATGAATGAAGTGTAGGGGAATCTAGGTATAATTCCCCGCAATTTCCAAACCCTCTTTTCCAAAAATGGAAAAAAAAATGTCGGTGAACTACCTAATTGCAATTAACATACATTAAAAGAAAAAAAAAAATATAAAAAAAACCAAGTCTTTTTCAATAATGGTGAACGTTGAAAGAAAAAATATATAATTAATTTTTTTAAATATATTATTAATATAAATCCTTGTAATATAATTTACAAATATATAAATATATAATTTCTTTTTATATACTATAAACATTATAGAAGAAAGCATTAATCAATTCACTTTTCGCCCCCCCTCTCCAAAACGTTTGCTCCAATATTCAACAGTTGACTCACAAAGGGGCTCCTAAATCCTCAAACTAAATTTTGTATCGATATATTCATTACATCGGCAGTTATTAGGTTTGTGCATTCAGCCCTCACCCCTGAACCCCCCCGTCCCGTCGGCAGATATTGCTGAAATTTGACATGTGATGTCCTCTTTGGGCTCTAACTTCAAATATGGTATTTCATGTCGATACATTCATTACATCGGCAGTTACTACAGTTTTTGAGTTAAGTCTCACCCCTAATATTCCCTTTTCCCTTGCCAGATTTGGCTGAAACTCAGGTGTCGTCATTAGATTGTTCTGGATTCACGTTTTTAATTTCGTGTCTATACACTCATTCTATTGGGAGTTATAGAGAGATGGATAGATAAACTTTATTGAACAAAAGATTACAACAACCTCTTTGGCAATGAGTGTTTTTTTTTTTTTGGTTTTTTTTACAAAATAAATATTCTTATAGTTAAGTATAGAAAATAAAATAAAAGAAAAAATATCTATACAAAGCATTGTATATAATAAGCAATATAACAACTAAATAAAAATATACCAATAATAACGAAATATTAACAATGGACATGCTGTTTAAATATTAATAGTGAACCAGGGTAAAAGAAACAATTCAAAAATTATATAAAACATGATATGATATGATATGACATGAATATGAATAAATAAATAAAAAGAATAATATACTACCTATTGGGAGTTATCGTGTTCACAGACACACACACTGACAGAAATGTTTTATCATATTTGGATACTGGAGGTCGGAAAACATGAATTTCCGTTGAAAACTTACCATCGAATTTGTGACCGATTACATAACTTCCCCTATAATGGGGAGTAAATTATAAGAATGATGACTGTACGATATTGTGTGTGTGCGTGTGACGGGACAATATCCAGTACTCCAGATCCTTCTTACCACTAACCACTGTCCACATCCCCAGCTCCAAGTCATCAGATAAGTTTCCGCTCTTCCTCTGAAGCTAGTCTATTTGTTTGAAAATCAATAGGTGTCGTACTCAATTTCGTTCCCTATACATCCCTTAGTTATCAGGGTTTTTAATTTAGCCCCCTCCTCTCATCTCCATCTTCCCTTCGACCGATATTGCTGAAAATCGACAGGGGTCGTCCTTATTGGGTCCTGGTTCCATATTTAAAATTCGTGTCGATACGTCATTAGTTAGGCAATTATTTGGGTCAACGCCGTTCCTCTCGACCCCCTCCTCCTCTCTTGATTCGACTTTTGTCGTCCTTATGGAGTATTAGATTTACACATAAAAATTCAGTACATGGACAGTCATTGGGGTTTTCACAGCACAAAAGTAGGTAGCGTGCTTGGGCATTCTGCCAAAAATATTAGTAAGAAAAGTTTGAGCACGCAGTCCTTCGGATAGGACGTTAATCAATGGTCCCGAGCTTGTGCTATGTCAAGAATTTGGTAAAAACCGCTATCCTGGCATGAGTCACAAAAACAAAACATATAGTATGAAACTTTCATAATTCCTCAATTATTGTGACTCATGCCCGGGCTATAACTGCGTGGTCATATCGCCTACTTCCAAAGCGCTCTTTTGTCGCTCTGGTGGACATGAGGCCGACTCTACTAAGGAAGTTTTTGCCTCCCCTATATTTTTATTCATTGAGGGAAGGAGACACCGTATAGACACGGTTAACGTCCCATCCGAAGGAGGGCATGCTCAAGTTTTTTTTCACCTGCCAGATAAGAAACGTAAGCGCCTCTGCCTTGAGCTAAGTAAGCAAGCACGCTATCCTAACCCTTCCATTTCTTCGAGGCGCTACCTACAATATTTCTGCAGTTTTCTGCCAAACTCACCCCAGTGTTGCCACCTTCTACCTGTTTTTAATATTTAATTTTCTCAAATATCTCCTTTTTGGCCTCACCAACTTCTGTTAATCTACTGTGAGTGCTCACGAGACAGACATCCTGTGTTTGTCTGTCTGTTGTGAACCCCATGTAGGCGGCTCTGTACCGTTCCAACTTGTCCCTCCACTAAGGACAACCACTATTCCTGTTTGTTTTGTACTATAATGAACTCTCGTAAACTATATATATATTTTTTTAATGCTCCTTTATTTATGTATTCTTTAATACCTAAATGCTCGTCTAGAAACTATAAGAAGAACCTTGAGAGGACTCACTGTTATGTTCACCTAACAAGCAGGAGAGCTGCACGTTTGCCTTGAATTACCAATCAGGACTGACCTTCGACAAAACTGCATCTAAAAGTGCATTTACAAACAGAAATGGAAATAGTGCAATAACGCCTTGTACGTCAACTCCTTCATAACACACCTACTGACCATTCTACTCCTTAGAAGTATTTATTAATTAAATATTTTAATGGAAGTAAATGAAATGAAAATTAGAATCACAATACTTAAATGATCTTACAAATGCAAAAAAAAAAGGAGAAAAAAATAATAATATAAAAACTCATGATGGTTGAGGTACCTTTAAATGGTAACTTGATATTTACTATAGGACATTTAGAGTTACATTTTAAAAACAGATTTTAAAAAAAATCAGTTTAAGGGGACTTACGTAACTGTAAAGTCATAAAGTCATGCCCGGGCTTTAACTACAAAGTCACAAGTCGCCTAGAAACAGAGCGCTCTTTGTTCGCTCTAGTGGACCTGAGCCCGACTCTACTCTGAGAGAACATTTGCGGAACCCTTCCAAGAGGTCGTTTGTCAATATTCTTCTTACACTGCTGTCATTATTATTGACGGGCTATCTACCCGTCATCCAGTGGCGGATCCAAGGGGGGGGGGGGGGGGGGGGGAGGGCGATGGGGCGATCCCTTGAGAGATTTTGTTTTTTAAAATTTTAAGATATAATTTCTTGTCAAATTACAGATGAATATTTAAATAAAATTAAGTTTTGGCTCCATAACGGGTGACATCTGTCGGAATTTTTACGAAATTTGATAACGTTTTGCCACTCCATGTGGCATGAAGTTAGTTGTGGGTGGATGAGTCTACAGCTACAGTCGCTACAGTTAAGCAAAAAATTCGCGTGGCGTCATAACAAAATATTTCATAGTAGCATTTTACGTATGGTATGTAGATGAGATAAATATTCTCTATCATCAAAAAAGTAAGTATGACTTACTTATGATTTATATAAATTATTAAATATATAAAAAATAACGAAAATATAACCGTAATTATGACGAATGTAAATATAACCACGAATAAAAATAACTTATCAACGTTTATGCCGTTTTTGTTGTTTTTATAATAATCATCCGCTAATTCTTATTTAATTCACCTTAATCATAAGTTTCAGTAACTTAAAAAAAAACTCGCCCTCCCTGAAAGGTTTTTTGGATCCGCCACTGCCGTCATCCCTCTATTAATACATTTTTTAAAATTTGTTTTAATTAAATTATTTTATTTACTAGATCAACATAAATTTGTTTTGCACGGTATAATTGCATAATGAAATCTATGCGTTAGTAACATTTGGCAAATGAAAAGTTTGTTTAAGCAAACTATCTTACAGAAACAGAAAAAGTAGAAAATGTACAGTATTTAGAACATGCAGATGGCTGGTTATCGTGGTATTTCCTGAATTTCCTCCTGATGAAGTCGTCTATGGTCTCAAGTTGTAGCTCCTGTGTAACTGGGAGTTTCCGTAAACCACCATCCTCGTCACCCTATTTGGAAGCTGTTAATACATAATATTGCATATTACTGACGGGCTATCAACCCGTTGTCATCCCTTCATGAAAAGGTTCATAATGTTGCATATTACTGACGGGCCATCTACCCGTTGTCATCCCTTCATGAAAAGGTTCATAATGTTGCATATTACTGACGGGCTATCAACCCGTTGTCATCCCTTCATGAAAAGGTTCATAATGTTTCATATTACTGACGGGCCATCTACCCGTTGTCATCCCTTCATGAAAAGGTTCATAATGTTGCATATTACTGACGGGCTATCAACCCGTTGTCATCCCTTCATGAAAAGGTTCATAATGTTTCATATTACTGACGGGCCATCTACCCGTTGTCATCCCTTCATCAATAGGTACAAAATGTTGCATATTACTGACGGGCTATCAACCCGTTGTCATCCCTTCATCAATAGGTACATAATATTGCATATTACTGACGGGCTATCAACCCGTTGTCATCTCTTCATCAATAGGTACATAATGTTGCATATTACTGACGGGCTATCTACCCGTTGTCATCCCTTCATCAATAGGTACATAATGTTGCATATTACTGACGGGCTATCTACCCGTTGTCATCCCTTCATCAATAGGTACATAATGTTGCATATTACTGACGGGGTATCTACCCATTGTCATCCCTTCATCAATAGGTACATGATGTTGCATATTACTGACGGGGTATCTACCCGTTGTCATCCCTTCATCAATAGGTACATAATATTGCATATTACTGACGGGGTATCTACCCGTTGTCATCCCTTCATCAATAGGTACATAATATTGCATATTACTGACGGGCCATCTACCCGTTGTCATCCCTTCATTAATGCATAACGTTGCATATTGCGTTCTGTCCTTCAACTCCGACTATAACTATCTATTTCTCTCTCTAGTTCTAATAACGATTCAAGGATCCTCTCACCTTGAACCACATTATAACATTTTATTTCTATTATTCACTTTTTATTATTATTATTATTTTTTTCAATATTCATTTTAATTTCTTAATTACCGTAATAGCTATCCTTGAGACTGTTTCCACACTGAGACTGTGTACCGACACAGCGTAATTTGAATTTACTTCATTACAACTAAAGCGTTATTTCCAATGACTATTTACGTTCCAACTCCTTTCCTTCTTTTCATTAAATTTTTTTTAATTTTCTTTCCCGGCTGAACGAAGTACAGGGGAAGTTATGCAATCGGTCAACAATTTGATGTTGTTTTCACTGGAATTTTATATTTTCCGAACCAATTACAAAAAAGAAATACAAAAGTCAGTCTATCTGTGAACACGACAACTCTCTTTAGAATGAATATATCGACACGAAATTTTTTATGTACATCCAGAATCCTGTAAGGTCTAAGATGAGGTCTAATATCATAGATGACATCATCAGGAGGAAATTCAGGAAATATCACGATAACGTACCATAACTATTGATTTTCAGCGAAGTCGGGCTCAACTCAAAAACTGTCTCCAATAACTATCGATGTAATAAATGTATTGAAACAAACATCAGTACGTTGATTCAGAAGTACCTACCGGTTATGTCAACTTTAGATTTTTAGCAGTAACGGTCGATTAGTATTGAAGGGAGAGCGAAAACTTATTCAAGTTTGTAACAGTGCCGGGGAACTAACTTGAAGAATTATGGGACCCTCTCAAAGAAATTGTTTTGTTTTTTTCTACAGAAAAGGGGTAAAAAAGGGGTTCTCTTTTGGGTACGTTGGACTGTATGGATAAAGAGCGGGATTATTAGTTTGGAGAGGAGATTGTGTGTGTGTGTGTGTGTAGTGCAAATTAGTGTAGGCTCTGTAGTAGTCTATATGATGCAGTTTAGTGTAAGATCCGTAGTAGTCTGACGCAGTTTAGTGTAAGATCCGTAGTAGTATGGTGCAGTTTAGTGTTAGCTCCGTAGTAGTCTGGCAGTTTAGTGTAAGATCCGTCGTAGTATGGTGCAGTTTAGTGTTAGCCCCGTAGTAATCTGACGCAGTTTAGTGTAAGATCCGTAGTAGTATGGTGAAGTTTAGTGTTAGCCCCGTAGTAATCTGACGCAGTTTAGTCTAAGATCCGTAGTAGTATGGTGCAGTTTAGTGTTAGCCCCGTAGTAGTCTGACGCAGTTTAGTGTAAGATCCGTAGTAGTATGGTGCAGTTTAGTGTTAGCCCCGTAGTAGTCTGACGCAGTTTAGTGTAAGATCCGTAGTAGTATGGTGAAGTTTAGTGTTAGCTCCGTAGTAGTCTGGCAGTTTAGTGTAAGATCCGTCGTAGTATGGTGCAGTTTAGTGTTAGCCCCGTAGTAATCTGACGCAGTTTAGTGTAAGATCCGTAGTAGTATGGTGAAGTTTAGTGTTAGCCCCGTAGTAATCTGACGCAGTTTAGTGTAAGATCCGTAGTAGTATGGTGCAGTTTAGTGTTAGCCCCGTAGTAATCTAAC
This sequence comes from Aradus depressus, assembly GCA_963662175.1. Taxonomy (NCBI): domain Eukaryota; kingdom Metazoa; phylum Arthropoda; class Insecta; order Hemiptera; family Aradidae; genus Aradus; species Aradus depressus. The sequence goes on from OY759219.1 coordinate 2,096,796, forward strand.
GCAGTTTAGTGTAAGGTCCGTAGTAGTCAGACGTAGTTTAGTGTAAGGTCCGTAGTAGTCTGACGCAGTTTAGTGTAAGGTCCGTAGTAGTAGTGGCTGGGTTTAACGGACCCCCTTCTTCTTATTTCTTTATTTTATTTCCTTCTTTATTACTTCTTTTTTCTCTCTTCTTATTCTGACCGGTTCTGGGCACGGAATATTTATAATCCCCCCCCCCCTCCCCCCTGTCCCCTCTACGCCACTGTCCTCAATTAAAGCTCTTCTCCTACCATTTCGATACAAAATCATCGCCAATTAGTTGGACGATCTGTCATTTAAACGTAGCTCTCAACTCAGGCGACTCATTTACTTTAAACCTTCCTTCTTTTTTCTGATCTTCTTTTAATTATGGTCTTGTGCACGTCCCCGACATATTGATGTTCGAGGTCAACAGTAACATTTTTTTTTTTTTTTTCTGTCCTAATCCGGATAAATGAGGCTGCTTGACCACACCCTGAACATAGTGGTTCAGTTCTTGCTGGGCTATCCTCCTCTACGACTGAATCGACGTTGGCCGCGTGACCTCCTGTCTGAAGAGGATCCCTCAGGAGTCGGTTCATGGTACCTACATAGTATACAGAAAGTTATGTAATCTGACAGTAACTCAAAGTTCAGTTTTCAACAAAAACTCTGGGTTTATGTTTGTTTTGGTTTGTGAGTGTCTGTATACACGAATGAATTTATCGACACGAAATCTCCTATAAGTATCAAAAACAATATTTACAGCAAAATCGGCCAAAAGTAGGAGAGAGAGGGAACAGAGTTAGGGGGTGTTCAACTCAAAAATCCTGATAACTGCCAATGTAAATCGACACGAAGTTATGAGGATTGAGAAGATATTAATTTTCAGCCAAATCGCTCGATTGGTTTAAGAATTAGAGAAAAAAATTACTTAATCTGCAAATCACAGCACCAATGCTCAACGGCTTTCTACTTCCCCAGAGCGAAATAATCAACTAAGTTTATTGAGGCTAAAGATCGATAGTTGACTTCATAGCAGCTTCTGAATAATCATACTAAATTTTGTATCGATACACGTTTTGGTGGTGTTTGTGCCCCCCCCTTTAATAATTCAATGACTAATTGGTAATGCTGATTGGTGCTTCTCGAGGAACTTAATGTTCTGTAGCGAAGATAAGTTGAGGTTAAGTTCCTAAAAATAGACTTTTTTACATTATTTTCTAAGAAGGCGCCGTTAGCTCAGAAATAGCGTGTTTGCTTACAGAGCTCAAGATCGAGGGTTCGAAACGCGGTCAAGGCCCTTCGGTTTTTATATCAGAGCTAAATAAGCTTCATAACGCAGTCCTTTGGATTCACCGATGTGTTGGTTTTAGTTATTATGACTAATGCCCGGACTTTATCTACGAGGTCATATCGCCTACTACCAGAGCGCTCTTTTGTCACTCTGGTGGATATGAGCCGGACGTTATGCCCGAGCCTTTCTGATGACAGCTACTTATTAAAGACCCCTTCCCTTGAGTCGGGCTCATGTCCTGGTCCTTTGGTAAGCGACGAAAGGGCGCTCTGGTAGTAGGCGAAATGGGCATGAGTCGCAATAACTAGCTAAATATTTATTTTCAGTTAGAGAAACAACGGAATTCAATAAAGTTTTCGCTCTCCCTCCAAAACCAATCGAACGGCTGGGCTAAAAATCGTGTCGATACATTCACTACATTGACAGCTTTGGGTTTTGACGTGAAAACATCTATTGGCTCGTTAAGCACAGTGATAGCCGGTCAAACTTTCTTGTGTTACAAAATACCGTCAGATTTCAATCGATAATAACTACGAGACTAATAATGCGATAACAACGGTTGAGGTCACAATGGATAGAGCATGTCTGTACGTGTTTGTTGTGCAGTGTTTGTTTTGCCTGTGACGTTATCGGGCTAGTGTGGGCGGTGGCGGATGATTATTAGAAATTAGTGTAGCGTGATAACGCGTTTAGATAGGACTTTGATTCGGGGTGGCTACTAGGAATCAAAGTGAAACAATAAAAATATTCGCCGTAATATATGTAAAAATCGGTATTAAATTGAAAATTGCAAAAAAATTAAAGAGTCTAGTGACGAGCAAATGCAAGAGCTATGGCAGCATCGAAAAGAAAATGATAAACGATTTTATCCCGACGTTTTCACGGAAAATCTACGGCGTGGACCTTGACTACGCCTTAATGTTTTTTTGGTTTTTTTGAGTTGAGATCTACCTTCGGTTCAGCTGAAAATCAATAGTCTTTATGGAGTTCTGGAAACATACATAAAATTTCGTGTCGACATATTCGTTCAAAATTTATCATCGAATTTCTGACCGATTACATAACTTAACCAATATCTATATTCTGGCTGGGGAGGTAATAAAAAAAAATCTTGAAAAAATATATTTTTTAATGCATTAAAATATTAGTTGTTTTTAGAATAAAAGAATCGATTTAGAATATCGATAGAATTAGAATCGATTTAGGGGCCCCCAGAAAAAGAGGCTTCCAGCCCAAGAAATTAGTAGTCTTCAAAAGATTGACCTAATTTTGAGTCTTTTGTACACCCGACAGAACCAGACCTTAACACACTTTAAAACAATCTCTTCTATTTATTAGAAGGCAAATAAATTATTCTAAACTAAGATAAAACAGAGAATTTAAAACAATAAACATGCAATTAGATAGATGCATCTGGAGACGTGATGAAGGATCGTGCCAATGACACGCCTAACTGCATCCGTGATGCAACTCAACAACGAATTATGGTATATGTTGGGTGATTTTCTGCTGCCAATATGGGTAATTTAACACAATTCATTATTCTTTAATAAGCATTTATTACTGACTAGTTGGTTACTCGGTGTTGTTCGGGTGTAACATGGTGTTATATGACTTTACCTAAAGCTGATTATCAGGTAATAACCGGACAAAGAATACAAATTTCCTTCGCGCCTCTTTCGCTATTAGAAAATGTTCTTTATTTCCCTTATTTCTAATGTATAGGACCAAAATAGATCCATAGATAAAAATGCTTATTTTAAATTAAAATATACAATAAACAGAGGGCGCTAGTAGCTCAATGGTTGCTTACTGAGCTCAAGATCGCTGGTTCGAAACCCGGCCGAGGAGGCCCTCAAGTGTTGTATCTGGGAGGTGGAAAAACCTTGATCATGCCGTCTTCCTGTACATTAAAAAACCTAGGTAGGCAAAATTTAGTACCCCCATAGTAGAGTCGGGCTCATGTCCACCAGAGTGAAGAAAGAGCGTTCTGGTAGTAGGCGATATGACCGCGGAGTTAAAGCCCGGGCATGAGTTATAATAACTAACTAGACCATGTTTGTTTGACCGTCTGTTTGGTTGGGCCATAATCTCTCCCAGCCAGGGTCGGCCTTAGGTGAGATAGTGGCCGGTGCGAGTATGAAAAAATGCGTCCCTTCATAGATTTTTCTTTCAATTATCACTGGTTATTTTTGAGGGTCGCCAAAACTTATTGATCATTCTACATTCAGTTTAGAACAATTTTTTATTGTCAATTTACACACTATTTCTCAATATTTAAAACTGTTCGCTGAAATTTCTCGGAAAAATACATTTTTATTGAGGTACAATGTGAAATTATATAAGCTACATCAAGTGAAATTTACTTTGCGTGCTGCAGTTTGTGCTGCACTTCGAATTGCTTGGAATTATGAAATGTCATTCATTGACATTTGTACGCAAAAGAACAGCAGCGCTTGTGGTGGAAAATACGCGAACCGACGTTATCGACCGCAAAGTTTGAGTGATATTTTATTGATAAAGTCAAATCAAATTTATTCAATCACTATATTGACTAACTTAAATGATTGTTACAGTTTTACACTTTATGATACTAATTGCAGAAGATAGAAAACAAAAGTTTTTTTTTTTAAGTTTTTTTTTTTTGTTTTTTTTATGCTACCCAGAAAATGGCGCCCCCAACACCGTGGCGCCCTGTGGGACTGCACTGCTCGCACCGCCCTAAGGCCGGCCCTGCTCCCAGCTAATGTTAGTTATTGAATAACAAATATTATAAGTTGGTAGCCCTGAAGTTCACCAATAACATTTTCGAATGACAAGAGGTGAGTTGGGGGAGGGGGGAAGTGGGAGGTAGGCTTTTAATTCTTTTGATCGGATATCGCATGTAATCGGCTTCAGGTAAAGTGACATAACGCCATGTTAGTGTAGATTCTCTAGTCTGTCAGGTTGGTACTGAAATCCACCTTAGTGCATGTCCTCACATCTGACAAGTTGGCAGTACTGGAGTCCATCTTATTGTAAGTTCTCTCATATATCAGGTTGGTAGCATTGGGGTCCACCTTGGTGTAGGTCTTTACATCTGACAAGGTGGTAGCACGAGAGTTCATCTTATTGTAGGTCCACACATCTGACAAAGTGGCAGCACTGGAGTCCATCTTATTGTAAGTTCTCTTATATATCAGGTTGGTAGCATTGGGGTTCGCATTGGTGTTGGTCTTTACATCTGACAAGGTGGCAGCACGAGAGTCCATCTTATTGTAGGTCCTCTCACCTGTCAGGTTGGTAGCATTGGGGTCCACCTTGGTGTAGCTCCTCACACATGTTAGGTTGGTAACACTGAAGTCCTCCTCCCGACATATAACCTGAGAGACTTGAGGACCTACACTAAGGTGGATCTCAGTGTTGACAGCCTGACAGACGTGAGTGAGGACCTAGTCAGGGCTGCCAACCTGGCAGGAGATGAGCGTGGCTCGTGTGGAGCTCGTGCCACGGAAGCAGGGTTGCCAACTCTCGTCCCTGGTCATCCACCCTTCCATGCCAGTGTTGCCAACCCACATCAACACAGGTTCAACACCCGTCCTGTTCGGCCCCCGGCCAACTTGCACATGCAAATCTGCACATTGGGGGGGTGCAACTATCAACAGGTTGTCACTTTTGTTCTCCTATTTCTTGGGAGATATGCTGGCTGATGATAGAACCAACAGTTCAGCGGGAGTACTAACACATTTATACACAATCTTTAAAACTATTGTATATTGAGAAAATTGATTAATTTAACAATAAGTATAAAAAATAAAGTACAAAAAAATGTAGTCAGTGAATGAGCGGCAACGAACTTCCCCAGCTCAATAAATCCATTGTTATCGCTCTCTCTCCAGAACCAATCTAAAGTTTGATCTAAAAATCAATGTAACTGCCCAATAACTGCCGAAATAATGAATAATTCGATACTATGTTTTATACACCTGTATGTTTTGTAGCAGTTGTGACTCAGACGGGGGACAGGAATAACTTATCTGTCCCCATCCATGAAATTTTGAATTGTTAAAGTTTTTAGATGGTTTTATTTATTTATTTTAATTACCTATAAAAAAAATTTAAATTTTATTTAATAAAATATTTTAATTTTCATTCAAATTTCAAAAATTTGTATTTTATCAGACTGCTTGATGATGAGGACAACCTCGAAAGCCGGCTGGCTAATACAAAAAACATTAAGGCTTAGTCAAGGTCCACGCCGTAGATTTTCCGTGAAAACGTCGGGATAAAATCATTTTTAATTTTCTTTTCGATGCTGCCGAAGCTCTTGCATTTGCTCGTCACTAGACTCTTTAATTTGTTTGCAATTTTCAATTTAATACCGATTTTAACATATATTTTGGCAAATATTTTTATTGTTTCACTTTGAGTCCTAGTAGTGCTCCTCAAGCTCTTTACAATGACACCCGAATCAACGTCCTATCTAAACGCGTTATCACGCTACACTAATTTCTAATTTTACACAACGCTAATTCGCAACAATCATCCGCCGGCGCCCACACTAGCCCTATAACGTCACAGGCAAAACAAACACTGTACAGACATGCTCTATCCATTGTGACCTCAACCGTTGTTATCGCATTATTAGTCTCGTAGTTATTATCAATTGAAATTTGACGGTATTTTGTAACACAAGAAAGTTTGACCGGCTATCACTGTGCTTAACGAGCGAATAGACGTTTTCACGTCAATAAAAATCTGTGAGAGGTCAGACTACATCTTATTTGTCAACCTGTGAAATGTTTTAGACGTGTAACCAGAACCCGATAAAGACGATAACTGATGTTCAGTCAAATCGACTTATAAGAATTAGGGGAGGAGAGGGGGTTGTACTAAAAACAAATATTTCAATACGAAATTGAGTATGGAGGATTCAGAGGTGCCTGAGTTTAGAGGGAGAGCGTAAACTTGCAAATAATTGATGCGGGGAAGTACATTGTCCAGATTCACTGCTATTTTAACTCATTTTCCAAAAAAAATATTAATCTTATTTAAGACTTGATCAAACTTGAATTAGGTCAAAAATAATGATATTGCGGTAAGCAAATATAAAAAAAAAAAGGTTTTGATTAATAAAAATAATTATGGGAGTGACCTCAAAAATCAATTTAGAAAAAAACATTTTCTAAACAGCGTTGACCCTTCAATATTAAATTGTGTGGAAACATTTCTTTAATATAAAAATAATTTAGTTTATTGAAGAAATTAGTTATTAAAATTTTTAATTAATATTAGAATTTAGTAAAATAATTAATGACAGTTTATTGACATCGGTGAGGAGTGGCTTGCTTACGTCATTGTCACAAAGTTCAAAAGTGAAATTTAGTTAACCACCAATATTCAACAGTTGACTTACCCCTAAATCCTCATCCTAAATGTTGTGTCGATAAATTCATTATATCGGCAGTTATTGGGGTTTTTGAGTTAAGCCTCCACTTTGGCCCCCAATTCCACTTTGGCCCCCCTCCACTTTGGCCCCCCTCCACTTTGGCCCCCCTCCACTTTGGCCGTTTTGGCAGAAAATCAATAGGTGTAGTCAAAGGATCTACAAACTGTCGTGTCGATACATTCATTTTATCGGAAATTATCATGTTGAGAGACACACAAGTATACTGACGGGTGGCCATTTTTGTTTCTTTCATTTTTGGAATCCGGAGGTCGGAAAACAAGAAAAACCGTTGAAAACTCAGCATCTATTTTCTGACCGATTTCATAACTTCCCCTATACTTCGTACAGCTGAATTAGTAAAAGGGAATAAATCTTCATCCGGTAATCATATCAACATCAACATCACAGATATGTCATTCAGTTAGTTATTATGACTCATGTCGGGCTTTAACTACAAGGTCATATCGCCAAATACCAGAACTATTTCGTCACTCTGGTGGACATGAGCCCAACTCTACAATGAGAGTCCTAGTGTTGTCTACCCTAAACTTTTGATGTGAAAACGTCTATTCGCTCGTTAAGCACAGTGATAGCCGGTCAAACTTTCTTGTGTTACAAAATACCGTCAGATTTCAATCGATAATAACTACGAGACTAATAATGCGATAACAACGGTTGAGGTCACAATGGATAGAGCATGTCTCTACGTGTTTGTTTTGTCTGTGACGTTATCGGGCTAGTGTGGGCGCCGGCGGATGATTGTTGCGAATTAGCGTTGTGAAAAATTAGAAATTAGTGTAGCGTGATAACGCGTTTAGGTAGGACGTTGATTGGGGTGTCATTGTAAAGAGCTTGAGGAGCACTGCTAAGACTCAAAGTGAAACAATAAAAATATTCGTCGAAATATATGTAAAAATCGGTATTAAATTGAAAATTGTAAAAAAATTAAAGATGTCGTCTCATATGAATCTTCAATATGCACGGAATTATAGAAAACGCAAATCAAAGGAAAGCTCGCAAAAGGAATTTCAAAAACATAAAAAGTCTAGTGCCGAGCAAATGCAAGAGCTACGACAGCATCGAAAGGAAAATTAAAAATGATTTTATCCCGACGTTTTCACGGAAAATCTACGTGGACCTTGACTACGCCTTAATGTTGTGTATTCATCTAGGGTAGGGATCATCACTTAACGTCCCATCCGAAGGATGGCGTGCTCAACATTTTATCAACTTGATAAAACCTAACGGCTTTAGGCGGGTTACGAACCAGCGATCTCGAGCTCTGAAAGCAAGCATGCTACCTCTGAGCCATTGTGGAACTTGTGCTGACAAGGCCGTACGCTGAAATCGGTATCCTATAATATAGGTGGAGTCTAAATCTCCTTATTCGCGTTACTCCACTTATTATGTGTATTTTTTATTAATTGAAGTAATATAAAAGATAAATTCGTTCTTTTTTTTATTTATATTTAAACTATTTTATTTTACAATAGACATTTAATTATAGAAAATGCAGATAGCTTGCACAGAACCCAGAGGTAATAAAACTGACATGGTAATTTATATTACCTGAGATACAATTTAATTAAATGGAAACCAAATTAATTGAATTCTAGTCTAGTTTCATTTAATTGCGCAAAGTTATATAGTTTTGAGATTCAAAATAAACCTTTCAGAGCAAAATATTGTAGCGATGTACTTCCCCAGAACGAATTAATCAATGAAGTGTTTGCTCTCCCTCCAGAAGCAATCGACCTCACGCTAAAAATCAATACTTGAACTAAGATATCTTCTTCTGAAATCTCCTTATTGCCGTTACTCCACAGAAAGGCAGCCCTTAATCTAACCAATAGACTCCTCCATATACAAACTTCCAGTGATAACGTATGCATGCCCAGTGTGGGCCGGTCTTGCAAGCAACACCAACTTGAGAACTATTCAAGTACCCCAAAACAAATGCCTTAGATTGGTTGGTAGCTACTCGAGGGACACCTCCATCCTCCAAATCCATGAAGACTTTTTTCTTAAGTGTGACACAAATCAAAACATTTTGGTAAAGAAAATAGGATAAACTCAGGGAGGGGCACAAGAATTTCCGTTCACGACTTTAAATTATAATCTTTGTTTTCGAATGTTTATTAATTTATTTTCTATTCATTTCAGTTACTTCTATTTTCTTTAAGAGAATTCACAAAAAATTACTCTTAAGCAGTAGCATTGTTTTTAATTTAACTGATTATTTTTTATTTGTATTTAGTGTATAAGGGTAATGGTTAAGGAACCTTATTGTATAATTGTACCTATGTAAATGCGAATGTTGTAATAAACTCTTCTTCTTCTTCTTCTTCTTAATTTAGTGTCGATACATTCATTACATCGATAGTTTTCAGGGTTCTTGAGTCTAGCCCCCTTCCCTTCGGCGGATTTGTTAGAAAATCGTTAGTTGTTGTTCTTATGAGATTCTGGATACACATGAAAAATTTCGTTTTATATTCTATCACAGATACACAGACATTTTGTCATTTTTGGAATCAGGGTGTCGGAAAACATGAATTTTCCGTGAAAACTCAACATTGATTTCCGGACTGATTACATAACTTTTATTTACTTGGTGCAGCTGGGAAAGTTAAATGGTGATATATATATAATGTATTATGTTTTATATATTATACAGGGTGTCCCAGATAAACGGGCCACAATCCAAATAATTCGGAAACGATTAGTGCTAGCAAAATTTTACAAAGAATAAAAGTTGTACGTCTCAACGAGTGGTATGCAGTGATGTGAAAAAAAATGAAACATTTAATGTAGGTAATAGGGCTTAAATGGCCAACGGAAGGAGGTCAGTATAAGATAAGAACCTAAAATACTGTCCAAATCTTCAGAAAATGTTCAAAATATGGATCAAATTATGCCCTGTTATTATTATAATTATTACAATCTGAGTATTTTTATATGAAAGTAAAAAAAAAATACATTAAGAACCATTCTTAACTTCAGTTACAATACTCACTCTTTTCAAAGGTTTAACACGTCAAACACTGGGTTTAACACTTTTCAGATTTTGAACCAATATATCTCCGGTAGTTTTACAGGTACAAAGATTTTTTTCGCGGGGTTCTTCCCAACTTTTTAAGTACTTTTAAATTGTGTTAATTGTTAATGGGCTTAAAAGAAAACCCTTTCCTTCCGTTGGCCATTTAAGCCCTATTACCTACATTAAATGTTTCATTTTTTTTTCACATCACTGCATACCACTCGTTGAGACGTACAACTTTCATTCGTTGTAAAATTTTGCTAGCACTAATCGTTTCCGAATTATTTGGATTGTGGCCCGTTTATCTGGGACACCCTGTATATCAACTCAGAATTATTATTTGGAAATTAAAACGGAAGCTCATTTAGGACCAGTCAGGTTCCAGGACACTACTTCTTTGGGGAAGTGAATGCACTCACATAGGTTTTTCTTGAATTCTCATTTTCAAATAGTATCTTAACCTTACCCTCGTTTCGGATGTTTAAAAACCATTAGTCCGGATAACAGAGGCTCTTAATGCCCAACCTCATGAGAAATCAAATTATATAATTTCTCATTGTACTCATTGTGTGATTGCCTCCTCAAGTATAGACATTGACCAGAGGATGTTCCCATGTCTCTGATTGCAGTCGTACCCCCTTCCTGAGATCCTACCTAGTTATTTACAGCGGCGAAGACGGTCGAGCGGTAAGAGGACGCATCAAGGGTGACCAGGCGCGCAACTAGAAGAAGAAACAAGTGAGCATTTCTATCTGTCTTCCGGATAAATGAGGGTCCATCCCTGTCAAGGTTAAGCATATGCAAAGTTTGAGCGAGGGCATTATAATAAAAGTAACTTACTATGAGACAATATCCGAATAGACTATCAATGTTTGCAATAGTTGCAAAATTATTAATTATTAATAAAAACTTTTTCAATATAAAAATACTGTTTTTATAATGGAATTCACTGCAAATTTCACAGTTTTGCGATATTAAAAAAGTATTTGATAGTAAAACATAATACCTTTCACCAGAGGTGCATTTGAAGAGTCGCACTCTGCAAACTGACTTAGTTTATAACTAGACCTGACGATGGTGTGAGGCCGAAACCGTTAGTTATCTATATTAATAAAGCTGAAACGGGGTTTGTTTGTTTGTATGTTTGTTCCAGCATCACGCCCAAACGGCTGGACGGATTTTTATGAAACTTCCCCTGTAGCATCCCTATGAGCCCGATTGAATAATAGGCTATGTGGCGTCCCAAAATTTTGATCGGGAGGGGGGGTTGTAAGGGGGGCCTAAGTATATAAATAGTGCTAACTCATTAACTAATGGTCGAATTGTCATGAAATTTCACATGTAGTATTTTTAAAAGCCAAATAGGAAAAAAAGGTGTGTGGCGTCCCAAAGTTTTGAACGGGAGGGGGGGTTGTGGGGGGGGCCTAAGTATAAATATAGAGCTAATTCTTTAATGGTTGGTCGGATTGTCACGAAATTTCACGTAGTATTTTTAAAAGCCAAATAGGAAAAAAAGGTGTGTGGCGTCCCAAAGTTTTGAACGGGAGGGGGGGTTGTGGGGGGGCCTAAGTATAAATATAGAGCTAATTCTTTAATGGTTGGTCGGATTGTCACGAAATTTCACGTAGTATTTTTAAAAGCCAAATAGGAAAAAAAGGTGTGTGGCGTCCCAAAGTTTTGAACGGGAGGGGGGGTTGTAAGGGGGGCCTAAGTATAAATATAGAGCTAATTCTTTAATGGTTGGTCGGATTGTCACGAAATTTCACGTAGTATTTTTAAAAGCCAAATAGGAAAAAAAGGTGTGTGGCGTCCCAAAGTTTTGAACGGGAGGGGGGGTTGTGGGGGGGCCTAAGTATAAATATAGAGCTAATTCTTTAATGGTTGGTCGGATTGTCACGAAATTTCACGTAGTATTTTTAAAAGCCAAATAGGAAAAAAAGGTGTGTGGCGTCCCAAAGTTTTGAACGGGAGGGGGGGTTGTGGGGGGGCCTAAGTATAAATATAGAGCTAATTCTTTAATGGTTGGTCGGATTGTCACGAAATTTCACGTAGTATTTTTAAAAGCCAAATAGGAAAAAAAGGTGTGTGGCGTCCCAAAGTTTTGAACGGGAGGGGGGGTTGTGGGGGGGCCTAAGTATAAATATAGAGCTAATTCTTTAACGGTTGGTCGGATTGTCATGAAATTTCACGTAGTATTTTTAAAAGCCAAATAGGAAAAAAAGGTGTGTGGCGTCCCAAAGTTTTGAACGGGAGGGGGGGTTGTGGGGGGGGCCTAAGTATAAATATAGAGCTAATTCTTTAATGGTTGGTCGGATTGTCACGAAATTTCACGTAGTATTTTTAAAAGCCAAATAGGAAAAAAAGGTGTGTGGCGTCCCAAAGTTTTGAACGGGAGGGGGAGTTGTGGGGGGGCCTAAGTATAAATATAGAGCTAATTCTTTAACGGTTGGTCGGATTGTCATGAAATTTCACGTAGTATTTTTAAAAGCCAAATAGGAAAAAAAGGTGTGTGGCGTCCCAAAGTTTTGAACGGGAGGGGGAGTTGTGGGGGGGCCTAAGTATAAATATAGAGCTAATTCTTTAACGGTTGGTCGGATTGTCATGAAATTTCACGTAGTATTTTTAAAAGCCAAATAGGAAAAAAAGGTGTGTGGCGTCCCAAAGTTTTGAACGGGAGGGGGGGTTGTGGGGGGGGCCTAAGTATAAATATAGAGCTAATTCTTTAATGGTTGGTCGGATTGTCACGAAATTTCACGTAGTATTTTTAAAAGCCAAATAGGAAAAAAAGGTGTGTGGCGTCCCAAAGTTTTGAACGGGAGGGGGAGTTGTGGGGGGGCCTAAGTATAAATATAGAGCTAATTCTTTAACGGTTGGTCGGATTGTCATGAAATTTCACGTAGTATTTTTTAAAGCCAAATAGGAAAAAAAGGTGTGTGGCGTCCCAAAGTTTTGAACGGGAGGGGGAGTTGTGGGGGGGCCTAAGTATAAATATAGAGCTAATTCTTTAACGGTTGGTCGGATTGTCATGAAATTTCACGTAGTATTTTTAAAAGCCAAATAGGAAAAAAAGGTGTGTGGCGTCCCAAAGTTTTGAACGGGAGGGGGAGTTGTGGGGGGGCCTAAGTATAAATATAGAGCTAATTCTTTAACGGTTGGTCGGATTGTCACGAAATTTCACGTAGTATTTTTAAAAGCCAAATAGGAAAAAAAGGTGTGTGGCGTCCCAAAGTTTTGAACGGGAGGGGGGGTTGTGGGGGGGCCTAAGTATAAATATAGAGCTAATTCTTTAACGGTTGGTCGGATTGTCATGAAATTTCACGTAGTATTTTTAAAAGCCAAATAGGAAAAAAAGGTGTGTGGCGTCCCAAAGTTTTGAACGGGAGGGGGGGTTGTGGGGGGGCCTAAGTATAAATATAGAGCTAATTCTTTAACGGTTGGTCGGATTGTCACGAAATTTCACATGGAGTATTCCTGAAGGCCAAATAGAAAAATAAGGTGTGTGGCGTCCCAAAGTTTTGAACGGGAGGAGGGTTGTGGGGGGGCCTAAGTATAAATATAAAGCTAATTCTTTAACGGTTGGTCGGATTGTCACGAAATTTCACATGGAGTATTCCTGAAGGCCAAATAGAAAAATAAGGTGTGTGGCGTCCGAACGTTTTGAACGGGAGGGGGGGTTGTAAGGGGGGCCTAAGTATAAATATAGAGCTAATTCTTTAACGGTTGGTCGGATTGTCACGAAATTTCACATGGAGTATTCCTGAAGGCCAAATAGAAAAATAAGGTGTGTGGCGTCCCAAAGTTTTGAACGGGAGGAGGGTTGTGGGGGGGCCTAAGTATAAATATAAAGCTAATTCTTTAACGGTTGGTCGGATTGTCACGAAATTTCACATGGAGTATTCCTGAAGGCCAAATAGAAAAATAAGGTGTGTGGCGTCCCAAAGTTTTGAACGGGAGGAGGGTTGTGGGGGGCCTAAGTATAAATATAGAGCTAGCTCATTAACGGTTGATCGAATTGTCACAAAGTTTAACATGTAGTATTCCTGAAGACCAAATAAAAAAATAGGCGATGTAACGGCTCAAAATTTTGTACGGGAGGGGGGGTAGTCGCGGGGGGACCTAAGTATATATATGGTGCTAGCTCAATAACGGTTGGTCGTATTGTCATGGAATTTCACATGTAGTATTCTTAAAAGCCAAAAAGAAATATAGGGTGTATATGTCACAAAATTTTGAACGGGAGGGTGGGTTGATGGGGGCCTAAGTATAAGTATAGTGATAAGTCATTACGGATGATCGGATTGTCACGAAATTTCACATGTAGTATTCCTGGAGGCCAAATAGAAAAATAGGCGGTGTGACGGCTCAAAATTGTTTACGGGAGGCTGGGTTGTGGCGGGGGGGCCTAAGTATAAATATAGTGCTAGCTCATTACCGGTTGGTCGTATTGTCATGGAATTTCACATGTAGTATTCTTAAAAGCCAAATAGAAATATAGAGTGTATATGTCACAAAATTTTGAACGGGAGAGTGGGTTGATGGGGGCCTAAGTATAAGTATAGTGATAAGTCATTAACGGATGATCGGATTGTCACGAAATTTCACATGAAGTATTCATAAAGGCCAAATAGAAAAATAGGGTGTGTGACGTCCCAAAGTTTTGAACGGGAGGGGGGGTTGTGGGGGGGCCTAAGTATAAATATAGAGCTAATTCTTTAACGGTTGGTCGGATTGTCATGGAATTTCACATGTAGTGGTAGTAACTATGTATTCGCTGTGGGGTTCACTGTTGCAAGACATTTACTAGCTGTGATGCCCAGCGTTCCTAATATCGTACTAGCTGGGGGTCCGCTGTTGCAAGGCACTTACTAACTGTAGTGCTCAGCCCCAGTGTTCCTAACTCTGTACTGGCTGTGGGGTTCGCTGTTGCAAGGCACTTACAAGACATTTACTAGCTGTGATGCCCAGCGTTCCTAATTACGTACTAGCTGTGGGGTCTGCTGTTGCAAGGCGCTAGCAGTGTGGCCCAGCGTATTTCACTCGTAGGTACTAGCTGTGGGGTCCGCCGTTGCAAAACTCATACTAGCTGTGATGCCCTGTGGTTCTAACTACATACTATCTGTGGGGTTCGCAGTTGCAAGGCACCTACTACCTGTAGGGCCCAGCGTTCCTAAAAACGAACTAGCTGTGGGGTCCGTCGTTGCAAAAGCATACTAGCTGTGATGCCCAGGGTTCCTAATATCGTACTAGCTGTGGGGTCCGTTGTTGCAAGGCATTTACTAGCTGTAGTGCCCAGCGTTCCTAACTTCGTACTAGCTGTGGGGTCCGTTGTTGCAAGGCATTTACTAGCTGTAGTGCCCAGCGTTCCTAACTATGTACTAGCTGTGAAGTTCGCTGTTGCAAAGCACTTACTAACTGTAATGCCCAGCGTATTTAACTACATACTAGCTGTGGGGTCCGCTGTTGCAAGGCACTTAATAGCTGTGATGCCCAGCGTTCCTAACTTCGTACTAGCTGTGGGGTCCGCTGTTGCGAGGCACATACTAGCTGTGGTGACCAGCGTTCCTAACTACGTACTAGCTGTTGGGTCCGCCGTCGCAAGGCACATACTAGCTATGATGCCCAGCATTCCCAACTACGTACTAGCTGTGGTGCTCAGCGTTGCAAGCCACATACTAGCTGTGGTCACAAACGTTCTTAAGTACGCACTGACTAGGACGTCCAGCGATGCTAAGTATTCACTAGGTGTGGCTTCCGCCGTTGAAAGGCGCATACTAGCTGTGGTGCCCAGGGGTCCTAAAAACTTACTAGCGTTAGAACAGCTGAAGGACTATAAGCCTTATTCCGTATGAATAATTGAAAATTATAACATCATGAATGTACTGTCGAGGAACTGAATAGCGTTATAGAAGATATTGGGAGAAAAATCAAAGTTCCCCGGGCAACGCCGGGTATAACTGCTATAGATTTAATATTTGTTAAAACTGATAGAGAACGACCGGATTATCTGAATCCTACACAAAAATCAAAATAAAAATGTTTTTCAAAAAACTTGCGCTATTTAACGGTTTATAGGCTTAATAATTGTTAAAACTGATACGAGAGATTCAGATTTATCCGGAAAGTCCCATCCGAAGGACGACGTGCTCAAGGCTATTTTCAACCTAAGTGATATTTCACCTACCCAGGTTTATTTACATAACATACGTCTCATTATCGAGTACCTCACATTCGAAAAAGCCCTGGATCATTGCTTAATGTCCCATCCGAAGGACGACGTGCTCAAAGTGTTTTTTACCTTCCCGATTGAAACATCTGACCTAAGTGCCTCAGCTAGATTTCTAAGTGGCGATCCTGAGCTCGGTAGACTCCATTCTTCAAATTTCTCGCTTTTTAACGGTTTATAGATTAAATATTTGTTAAAACTGATAGAGAACGACCGGATTATCTGAATCCTACACAAAAATCAAAATAAAAATGTTTTTCAAAAAACTTGCGCTATTTAACGGTTTATAGGCTTAATAATTGTTAAAACTGATACGAGAGATTCAGATTTATCCGGAAAGTCCCATCCGAAGGACGACGTGCTCAAGGCTATTTTCAACCTAAGTGATATTTCACCTACCCAGGTTTATTTACATAACATACGTCTCATTATCGAGTACCTCACATTCGAAAAAGCCCTGGATCATTGCTTAATGTCCCATCCGAAGGACGACGTGCTCAAAGTGTTTTTTAACTTCCCGATTGAAACATCTGACCTAAGTGCCTCAACTAGATTTCTAAGTGGCGATCCTGAGCTCGGTAGACTCCATTCTTCAAATTTCTCGCTTTTTAACGGTTTATAGATTAAATATTTGTTAAAACTGATAGAGAACGACCGGATTATCTGAATCCTACACAAAAATCAAAATAAAAATGTTTTTCAAAAAATTTGCGCTATTTAACGGTTTATAGGCTTAATAATTGTTAAAACTGATACGACAGATTCAGATTTATCCGGAAAGTCCCATCCGAAGGACGACGTGCTCAAGGCTTTCAACCTAAGTCGAAATTGACCTACCCAGGTTTATTTACATAACATACGTCTCATTATCGAGTACCTCACATTCGAAAAAGCCCTGGATCATTGCTTAATGTCCCATCCGAAGGACGACGTGCTCAAAGTTATTTTTAGCTTCCCGATTAAAACATCTGACCTAAGTGCCTCAACTAGATTTCTGAGTGGCGATCCTGAGCTCGGTAGACTCCATTCTTCAAATTTCTCGCTTTTTAACGGTTTATAGATTTAATATTTGTTAAAACTGATAGAGAACGACCGGATTATCTGAATCCTACACAAAAATCAAAATAAAAATGTTTTTCAAAAAATTCACTCTATTTAACGGTTTATAGGCTTAATAATTGTTAAAACTGATACGACAGAATCAGATATATCCGAAAAGTCCCATCCGACGGACGACGTGCTCAAGGCTATTTTCAACCTAAGTGAAATTTCACCTAACCAGGTTTATTTACATAACATACGTCTCATTATCGAGTACCTCACATTCGAAAAAGCCCTGGATCATCGCTTAAAGTCCCATCCGAAGGACGACGTGCTCAAAGTGTTTTTTACCTTCCCGATTGAAACATCTGACCTAAGTGCCTCAGCTAGATTTCTAAGTGGCGATCCTGAGCTCGGTAGACTCCATTCTTGAAATTTCTCGCTTTTTAACGGTTTATAGATTTAATATTTGTTAAAACTGATAGAGAACGACCGGATTATCTGAATCCTACACAAAAATCAAAATAAAAATGTTTTTCAAAACATTTGCGCTATTTAACGGTTTATAGGCCTAATAATTGTTAAAACTGATACGAGAGATTCAGATTTATCCGGAAAGTCCCATCCGAAGGACGACGTGCTCAAGGCTATTTTCAACCTAAGTGATATTTCACCTACCCAGGTTTATTTACATAACATACGTCTCATTATCGAGTACCTCACATTCGAAAAAGCCTTGGATCATCGCTTAAAGTCCCATCCGAAGGACGACGTGCTCAAAGTGTTTTTTAACTTCCCGATTGAAACATCTGACCTAAGTGCCTCAGCTAGATTTCTAAGTGGCGATCCTGAGCTCGGTAGACTCCATTCTTCAAATTTCTCGCTTTTTAACGGTTTATAGATTAAATATTTGTTAAAACTGATAGAGAACGACCGGATTATCTGAACCCCACACAAAAATCAAAATGAAAACGTTTTTCAAAAAATTCGCGCTTTTTAACGGTTTATAGGCTTAATAATTGTTAAAACTGATACTACAGATTCAGATATATCCGGAAAGTCCCATCCGAAGGACGACGTGCTCAAGGCTTTCAACCTAAGTGGAAATTGACCTACCCAGGTTTATTTACATAACATACGTCTCATTATCGAGTACCTCACATTCGAAAAAGCCCTGGATCATCGCTTAATGTCCCATCCGAAGGACGAAGTGCTCAAAGTTATTTTTAACTTCCCGATTAAAACATCTGACCTAAGTGCCTCAGTAATGGAGTAGACTCCATTCTTCAAATTTCTTGCTTTTTAACGGTTTATAGATTTAATATTTGTTAACTGACAGAGCCATAGAGTGTGCTGGTTTCGGATTATGCCAACGTCAGCACAACGTTCAGACTGACTTTAAATATGGTGACACCGATCCACTATGGAAGAAAAATGCCAAAAAAAAAAAAAGATGTATGTATAGATATGAACACAAATTAAAACTTGTGTACATTGTGATATAATCTATATAAATAAAACTGAAACGGGGCATTCTTTTGAGCCCGATTGAATAATAGGCTATGTGGCGTCCCAGAATTTTGAACGGTAGGGAGGGTTGTAAGGGGGGCCTAAGTATATAAATAGTGCTAACTCATTAACTAATGGTCAAATTGTCATGAAATTTCACACGTAGTCTTTTTAAAAGCCAAACAGGAAGAAAAGGTGTGTGGCGTCCCAAAGTTTTGAACGGGAGGGGGGGTTGTGGGGGGGCCTAAATATAAATATAGAGCTAACTCATTAACTAATGGGCGAATCGTCATGAAATTTCACATGTAGTCTTTTTAAAAGCCAAATAGGAAAAAAAGGTGTGTGGCGTCCCAATGTTTTGATCGGGTGGGGGGGTTGTAAGGGGGGCCTAAGTATATAAATAGTGCTAACACATTAACTAATGGTCGAATTGTCATGAAATTTCACATGTAGTATCTTTAAAAGCCAAATAGGAAAAAAAGGGTGTGGCGTCCCAAAATTTTGATCGGGAGGGGGGGTTGTAAAGGGGGCCTAAGTATAAATATAGAGCTAACTCATTAAATAATGGGCGAATCGTCATGAAATTTCACATGTAGTCTTTTTAAAAGCCAAATAGGAAAAAAAGGTGTGTGGCGTCCCAAAGTTTTGAACGGGAGGGGGGGTTGTGGGGGGGCCTAAGTATAAATATAGAGCTAATTCTTTAACGGTTGGTCGGATTGTCACGAAATTTCACATGGAGTATTCCTGAAGGCCAAATAGAAAAATAAGGTGTGTGGCGTCCCAAAGTTTTGAACGGGAGGGGGGGTTGTGGGGGGGCCTAAGTATAAATATAGAGCTAACTCATTAACTAATGAGCGAATCGTCATGAAATTTCACATGTAGTATTTTTAAAAGCCAAATAGCAAAAAAAGGTGTGTGGCGTCCCAAAGTTTTGAACGGGAGGGGGGGTTGTGGGGGGGCCTAAGTATAAATATAGAGCTAATTCTTTAACGGTTGTCGGATTGTCACGAAATTTCACATGGAGTATTCCTGAAGGCCAAATAGAAAAATAAGGTGTGTGGCGTCCAAAGGTTTTGAACGGGAGGGGGGGATGTGGGGGGGCCTAAGTATAAATATAGAGCTAACTCATTAACTAATGGGCGAATCGTCATGAAATTTCACATGTAGTATTTTTAAAAGCCAAATAGCAAAAAAAGGTGTGTGGCGTCCCAAAGTATTGAACGGGAGGGGGGTTGTGGGGGGGCCTAAGTATAAATATAGAGCTAACTCTTTAACAGTTGGTCGGATTGTCACGAAGTTTCACATGTAGTATTCCTGAAGACCAAATAAAAAAATAGGCGGTGTGACGGCTCAAAAGTTTTTACGGGAGGGGGGGAAGTTGGGGGGCCTAAGTATAAATATAGAGCTAACTCATTAACTAATGGGCGAATCGTCATGAAATTTCACATGTAATATTCCTAAAGGTCAAATAGAAATATTAGGTGTGTGACGGCCCAAAATTTTGAACAGGAAGGAGGGTTGTGGGGGGGGGGCTAAATATACATATAGAGTTAGCTCATTAACGGTTGGTCGTATTGTCACGAAATTTCGCATATATTATTCCTGAAGGCCAAATAGAAAAATAAGGTGTGTGGCGTCCCGAAGTTTTGAACGGGTGGCGGGGTTGAGGGGGGGGGGGGGTATAGTTAGCTCATTAACGGTTGATCGTATTGTCATGAATCGGATTGTCATGAATTTCACATGTAGTAGTAGTAGTAACTATATGTTCGCTGTGGGGTTCACTGTTGCAAGACATTTACTAGCTGTGATGTCCAGCGTTCCTAATATCATACTAGCTGTGGGGTCCGCTGTTGCAAGGCACTTACTAGCTGTAGTGCTCAGCCCCAGCGTTCCTAACTATGTACTGGCTGTGGGGTTCGCTGTTGCAAGGCACCTACAAGACATTTACTAGCTGTGATGCCCAGCGTTCCTAATTACGTACTAGCTGTGGGGTCCACCGTTGCAAAACTCATACTAGCTGTGATGCCCTGTGGTTCTAACTACATACTATCTGTGGGGTCCGCAGTTGCAAGGCACCTACTACCTGTAGGGCCCAGCGTTCCTAAAAACGTACTAACTGTGGGGTCCGTCGTTGCAAAAGCATACTAGCTGTGATGCCCAGGGTTCCTAATATCGTACTAGCTGTGGGGTCCGTTGTTGCAAGGCATTTACTAGCTGTAGTGCCCAGCGTTCCTAACTATGTACTAGCTGTGAAGTTTGCTGTTGCAAAGCACTTACTAACTGTAATGCCCAGCGTATTTAACTACGTACTAGCTGTGGGGTCCGCTGTTGCAAGGCAATAGCTGTGATGCCCAGCGTTCCTAACTTCGTACTAGCTGTGGGGTCCGTTGTTGCAAGGCATTTACTAGCTGTAGTGCCCAGCGTTCCTAACTATGTACTAGCTGTGATGTTCGCTGTTGCAAAGCACTTACTAACTGTAATGCCCAGCGTATTTAACGACATACTAGCTGTGGGGTCCGCTGTTGCAAGGCGCTAGCAGTGTGGCCCAGCGTATTTAACTACGTAGGTACTAGCTGTGGGGTCCACCGTTGCAAAACTCATACTACCTGGGATGCCCTGTGGTTCTAACTACATACTATCTGTGGGGTCCGCAGTTGCAAGGCACCTACTAGCTGTGATGCCCTGTGGTTCTAACTACATACTATCTGTGGGGTCCGCAGTTGCAAGGCACATACTACCTGTAGGGCCCAGCGTTCCTAAAAACGTACTAGCTGTGAAGTTCGCTGTTGCAAAGCACTTACTAACTGTAATGCCCAGCGTATTTAACTACGTACTAGCTGTGGGGTCCGCTGTTGCAAGGCAATAGCTGTGATGCCCAGCGTTCCTAACTTCGTACTAGCTGTGGGGTCCGCTGTTGCGAGGCACATACTAGCTGTGGTGACCAGCGTTCCTAACTACGTACTAGCTGTGGGGTCCGTTGTTGCAAGGCATTTACTAGCTGTAGTGCCCAGCGTTCCTAAGTATGTACTAGCTGTGAAGTTTGCTGTTGCAAAGCACTTACTAACTGTAATGCCCAGCGTATTTAACGACATACTAGCTGTGGGGTCCGCTGTTGCAAGGCAATAGCTGTAATGCCCAGCGTATTTAACTACGTAGGTACTAGCTGTGGGGTCCACCGTTGCAAAACTCATACTACCTGTGATGCCCTGTGGTTCTAACTAGATACTATCTGTGGGGTCCGCAGTTGCAAGGCACCTACTAGCTGTGATGCCCTGTGGTTCTAACTACATACTATCTGTGGGGTCCGCAGTTGCAAGGCACATACTACCTGTAGGGCCCAGCGTTCCTAAAAACGTACTAGCTGTGAAGTTCGCTGTTGCAAAGCACTTACTAACTGTAATGCCCAGCGTATTTAACTACGTACTAGCTGTGGGGTCCGCTGTAGCAAGGCACTTAATAGCTGTGATGCCCAGCGTTCCTAACTTCGTACTAGCTGTGGGGTCCGCTGTTGCGAGGCACATACTGGCTGTGGTGACCAGCGTTCCTAACTACGTACTAGCTGTGGGGTCCGTTGTTGCAAGGCATTTACTAGCTGTAGTGCCCAGCGTTCCTAACTATGTACTAGCTGTGAAGTTCGCTGTTGCAAAGCACTTACTAACTGTAATGCCCAGCGTATTTAACTACATACTAGCTGTGGGGTCCGCTGTTGCAAGGCACTTAATAGCTGTGATGCCCAGCGTTCCTAACTTCGTACTAGCTGTGGGGTCCGCTGTTGCGAGGCACATACTAGCTGTGGTGATCAGCGTTCCTAACTACATACTAGCTGTTGGGTCCGCCGTCGCAAGGCACATACTAGCTATGATGCCCAGCATTCCCAACTACGTACTAGCTGTGGTCACAAACGTTCTTATTTACTAGGTGTGGCTTCCGCCGTTGAAAGGCGCATACTAGCTGTGGTGCCCAGGAGTCCTAAAAACTTACTAGCGTTACAACAGCTGAAGGACTATAAGCCTTATTCCGTATGAATAATTGAAAATTATAACATCATGAATGTACTGTCGAGGAACTGAATAGCGTTATAGAAGATATTGGGACAAAAATCAAAGTTCCCCGGGCAACGCCGGGTATTACTGCTAGTATATATATATATCTTAGGTGGAATAGACAATTGTGATAATATTAAAAAGTGTTAATCTTAAATAAATTATAAATAAATAAAAATAATAATTAATAATTGAATCAATAATAATGAAATAAACAATAAATGACCACATTTCCTGTAGAAATTGTGTAACTGGTATTCTATTTAATTTTGATTTCTACAGTAATTTCCGAAAAGGGCCCTAAAAAAATATCAAAAGTTCAAGACGTGCAATTTTGAAGAAAGTGCACGTAATTTTTAAAAATCTTAAAAACTAAATTCTTAACACTATTTCAATTTTTTTTTTCTTTTATAATTTTGGCCATTCTTTAAAATTTGAGTTATATATTTCTGGGCATATATCCCTGTACATAAAAACAAACAACAGTACCTTCTTTTTGGATCAATTTCACCGTCAAATCACTTCTATTTCGTTCATTACATTATAAGCCTAAACACCACTTTCCACACACTCAGACCGTTTACATTGAACCCAGGCCTCGACTCTTCACTTCACACACTAAAAACAGGTGATGGCCGTGTTTTGTTTTCTACATGCATTTGTTTTAAAAGAAATGGTTTCTTATTATTTATAGAAAAATAAATATAATTAATTTTTTTAATATTAATGATTTAATGTGTATATATACATATATATATATTTTTTTTTTATACATCACACAATATTTCAAAAATAAGTTTGTTTTATTTATTTAAAACATAATAGTTAACGTGGCAACTGATGAGTTGGCCCAGTAGTCCGAGGTGTAGTTCCATATCACAAATATAAGCCTATTTTTTATTATTAGTTATGATGATCAACTGAATGGAATACATTGTTGAATATTCTTTTTAAAAAGGCCTAACATATTTTCTTATTTATTCATAATTTTCTTTTTTCAACATTTTAATTTTGGGGGCCATGGTGGCCGTGCGGGCTAGAGCGTAGGGTTTTGGTCGAATGGTCTCACCATGGTTTGCGGGTTCGAATCCCATCCGGGAATGAGTTTTATTTCGTAGATAGAACTCCCTCCCGGTGCCATGGATGTCGTAAATAACTAGATAAAACAGTGGCATGGCTAATATGCACCGTACATAAGGCCAAAAAAAATAAATAAAAAATAACATAGGTAATATACCTAATATTTGTTTTAATTTAATTTTTTTTTTTAAATTGTTTACTCATCATTTATTTAGTTAAAGGTAATTGTTTGTATTTAGATATAATATTTTAGTTCGTTTTGGTGTAAATAATTAAAAGTTACTTTGTTGGTTTAGTCATATTTAGTTTTAGCGTTATATCTTTACTATCCAGTTTTCAATTTGAGTCGAAATTTTCTTTTTAATGTTTTTCAACGTTTTAAGGATTTACAAGAGAAAGGGACAGGGAAAAACCCCATGGAGGCTGAAAAAGGGACAGTTTGGATTGTGAACTGGTTGATCTTCCATTTAGTATTTGCTAAGTCGTGGCTGAAGATGGTAGCAATACGGTAAGTACTCACATATATTTTGTAGAATAAACAATATATTTTTTTTTTAATCGTACGTTCTTTATAACAGACTGAGGAAACTCTCTGGTGTTTGGACAAAAGGGCTCAAGTCAGAATAAGTCTTGTGATCCAAAGGACAAGTGCATTTAAATATTTTTACCAAATGCAACTCAATGTTGGGATATTTTACTTTGTTTGTATTTAATACTTTATAGAAATACTATTTCAAGTAACATGTGTTTTACCTGATTTGCAGGAATTTTTCAAACCTTTAGAAATTCCCCTCCTAAAATTCAGATTTCCTCACTTAAGCCTTTTGCCCAAACATCCGAGAACTTATAATAAATAAATAAAACTAACTTCTTGTGTAATAATATCACTCTCTGGCGCAGTGAAACCTCCCCCCACTTCTGTGACGTGGAACCTCAACACTTGTCTTGTTTCTTTTCCCAAGTTATTCTTCATAATAGGTTAAATCACACATGAACATTGAAATTATCTGACTCAGAGACGAAGAACCTCAGCTGCGCATGATATCTTAAAGGAAGGGTAGACTTCTCTAATGCGCAGGTTTGGTCAAATTTGAAATGGTTTTCCCACGTCAGTTAGTTCCCAGATTAGCTGCCCGCCCATCTAATAATCTCTAATGGGAAAATGTAAGTTATTTTCTTATAAAGTGGGTCAACAGGGTGTGACGAGGGTGGAATCTTGGAGTGGCGTGCGACCAAGGGTGACTCTGGGGCGGTCCTAAGAAGTAGCTGGAGTACAGCTCAACCAGAGAGGGGTGAGGGGGGGGGGGGGGGGGGACGCAAGAGTTTTCCTTCTTCATTTTCCCACAAAGTTGTTTTCAAAGTTGAATTTTGCGTTGAGGTTTAGACCCCCCCCATTCTACTGGGTTCAAAAAAAAAACGCACAATTAGTTGGCTTTAACTACGAGGTCATATCGCCTACTACCAGAGCGCTCTTTCGTCCCTCTGGTGGATATGAGCTAGACTATAAGGTGGGAGTCCTAACTTCTTCCTACTCAGGTATATTCACCTATGGTTGGTATATTTAACGGTTACCTGACATTGTATAGGCTCAAGACTAACGTTTAACGTCCCATCCGAATGACGGTGTGCTCAACGTTTTTTCACCTCTAACACTCCCAAAGATAAACATATTTTTTTCATTTTTAGAATGATCAACTAATTTCTGACCTATTACATAACTTCCCCTATTCTTAGGGGTGGGCCAGGAAGGGGTTGGCTGTTGGTTTCTAGGAACCTCCCCTCCCCCCTCCTGCTTCCCCTGTCATGTTTCTATCAGTTTGTTGTACTACTTGTAGCAACACAAGTTCTAACATCCCATCTTCTTATGTCTTCAGGATGACAACTGTGTCGACTTAGAGGATGCCATCTTCGCCCCAGCTCCTTGACTGATCTTCACCGCAAGGACCGTCCTTGCAACCAAGAAGGTAGTAAGTATAATGGTAGCATATAGAGATGACAATAATTAGGGTTTCCGGACGTCCCGATTTTCTACAAAATATTCCGATTTCTAGTTTTCTTCTCTGAATTTATATAAATATATATTTATAATTAATTTTGAATGTTATAAATTACTTTTAACTTTCTTGTACCTAAAATACAGGGTGTTCATTTTATCTTGACCCAGGCAAATAACTCGAAAAATAATATTATGAAAAAAAAAATAAAAAAGTTTCATCACATAACTTCCCCAATACTCCAAACTTTTTAATGATTCTCAAAATGAGTGATGTACCCATCATAGATTTATCGACAAATACAATCATAGATTTATCGACAAATACAGTTCTATAAAATTTAAACATTTATATTATTACTCTAGTTATGTGAAAACATATTTCTCACCTTAAAAAAAAAATGAAACAAAGCAAGGGACCCCAGAACTGCCCCCCGGACGATTCCTCAGAACACTTTCTTGCTTCAAAAATTTTCGAAAATTTTTTTTTTTGGTTCGTTAATTTTTTCGTTAATTGTGCCAATACTGATATGAGTAGCAGATTTGGCTGAACGAGCGACGGACTGCTCACTGCTCAGCTTTATAACGGTCTTCTGATAACGGACTCTCGCTCCGCTCCTCCCAGACCTGTCTAACCCCCCCTCCCCCCACTGTCAAATTTCCTGCACCCCCCCCCCCCCCCAGGTCACATGACCCGCTCTATGCTGCTATGGCAACACTGTGGAGCACACCTGTGTCTGTGATGAGTGGGAGAGAGTTCAGTTCAACTGAGGACGGTAGCAATCCCCCCCGTCCTTCTCTCCTCATCTACACTCAAAAACACTATTGAGGGGTCATTCATAAATAACACTTTAAAATTCTCAAAAATATATTATCCTCATGTCGGAACCCAAAATGTTGGAAATAGTAATACTTATCGGGCTTTGTAAGAGCCGGATAAGGTGGAACTATATATTTAGTGAGGCCCCTTCGACCCCAATAGTTCCCAAGGAACAAGTGGACTGTATTTTAGGGGTTGAGAGTTTATATATTAATAAGGGAGGGAAATGGTAGTAAGATAGAATAACGTACCGTGACAGAAACGTTGAATCTCGGCATAGAATTCTTGAATTGCACACTGTACAGTCATAAGCCGGACATCTGCATCATCGACCTATCTTCGACGGATCCAAGGCTTACACGGGTCTCGTATACTTCATACAGTCATGGAGGGGCGCTCCAATGTCGACATAGAGCGATGCTAAGTCCACACTCTGCAGCGGCTAAGCCCCCACAGGGACTATGTTAAGTCCTTACTCTGGAACGGTCCCATCCGTTTGATTTGACATCCTTGGGGGAGACATGACACAAAAACATTATATTGTATTCGATGTATTTAATCCGTAAATTTCATATGTAAATTCAAAGTCTTCTAAGGACAACTATTTTTTTTTTTTTTTTTTTTTTTTTTATGGCATATCAACCACGAGGGTCATTGATGCCTGGCTGTTCAAATAAGTAGGAGATCCCACAGAGAAACTGGGGGGCGAACGGAGGGGGGACCCCGCACAGGACCCCGGGGCACCCAGTGAGCGTCCCAACCAGGCCAGGGGACAAGCAACGGCACAACCGGGCGTCTCTCTTTAGGCATTGGGCTTAGGCAACTATTAATTCCCAACGGAATCAGACGAAACTGAGGATGGGATCAACTCAAAAATCTCAATAAATGTCGATGTAATGAATGTATCGACATTAAATTTTATATTTAAATTTAAAAAAACCCATAATGATGCCATCTACCTACTACCTTAATAACTGCTGATTTAATGAATGGATCGACATCAAATTTAGTGCCACTATGTGAGTCAAATATTGATTTTAACACGAACGCTTGATTGGCTTTACAGAGAGAGCAAACAAATGTTTAATTGATTAATTCGTGATGGGGAAGTACATAGCCGGTGATTTACTGCTTCTTTTGTGACTCTCTTTAAATACTGAATCAATGTTTAAAACGTTAACTTCATTTATATGCAGTAAATGTCTTACTTTATCAAATTTTGTTTACTAAAATCATCAATTAAAAAACATTGATCATCATTTAGTAGATATTTAATTTCGCTGAGTACTACTAATTACCCCCTTTACTCTCCCTACCTACGCCCTAGTCTAACTAAGTATATAGGTTAGGTTTTATGACTCATGCCCGGGCTTTAACTATGAGGTCATATCGCCTACTACCAGAGCGCTCTTTCGTCACTCTGGTGGAAATGAGCCTTACTCTACTGTGGGAGTCCTAAATTTTGCCTACCCTAAATGTTTTATTCACCTAGGGCAGGGGTTTTTAACGAGTTTCTGACATCGTACAGACTCGCTTAACGTCCCATCCGAAGGACGGCGTGCTTAAGTTTATTTTACCTCCCAGATGAAATAAACTAAGAGCCTCTGTCGGGTTTCGAACCCAAAAGGCAAGCACGCATACCACTGAGCTACCGGCGCCCTCTACTAGGTATATATATTCTATAAACAAAATTACATTAGTAGATGAAGTTATTTGTCCATAAAACATTTTCATTTCTGTAAATAGCTCTGTGTTTCTCAATGAACATTCAGTCTTCATTTAGGCAATGCTCTGATAACGATGACGATACCTTCGCGTGTTTCATTTATACAATGAATATTTCATATTTATTTTCTTTCTCCTCTATATGTCCATAATAGGTTCATATTTAACTAGTTCTGTAATTTATGAAATGATATCCATTTTACAGTCAACTTTCATATTTATTTTCTTTCTCCTCTATATGTCCATAATAGGTTCATATTTAACTAGTTCTGTAATTTATGAAATGATATCCATTTTACAGTCAACTTTCATATTTATTTTCTTTCTCCTCTATATGTCCATAATAGGTTCATATTTAACTAGTTCTGTAATTTATGAAATGATATCCATTTTACAGTCAACTTTCATATTTATTTTCTTTCTCCTCTATATGTCCATAATAGGTTCATATTTAACTAGTTCTGTAATTTATGAAATGATATCCATTTTACAGTCAACTTTCATATTTATTTAAGACCATTCTTAATAGCAGGCTACTTTACTATTTTAAAACGACAAATGTTTTTAAAATATTAATAATAATAACAGTGACTTTTACATTGTCTAATTCAAGAAGATAATATAATTCGTTGGTGAACCGGCTATGTACTTCCCTAGAATAATAATAATTTTTATTGTTTAAAGGGATCACCCCGATACAATGGAGTCAGTGACCATTACTTTTACAATATTAACATAATAATGACATATATAAAACAATAATGACACATATAAAGGAACCTTTAACAAACTAAATAAAAAAC
This sequence comes from Aradus depressus, assembly GCA_963662175.1. NCBI lineage: Eukaryota > Metazoa > Arthropoda > Insecta > Hemiptera > Aradidae > Aradus > Aradus depressus. The sequence goes on from OY759219.1 coordinate 2,125,792, forward strand.
ATAAATAAATAAAATAATAAAATAATAGAAAATGTTTGTGATGTCATTTTTATTATGGGCCAGGAGTAATGTATGAAAGTTGGATCGGTCTATACTAATACTGTCCTTCCCTAGAACGACTTTGTTGCTCCCTCTCCAAATCCAGTCGACCGTTTGAGCTAATATTCAATAGTTGATTTACATAGCGGGGAGGGGCTCCTAAATCATTATATTAGGTTTTTTGTATATAAATTCATTACATCACTCCATTTAAAATTGACAGATTATGTGCTCACTGGGTTTTGATCTTTAAATATGAAGTTACATGTCGACATATTCATTACATCGGCTGTTATTGGGGCTTTTTGAGTTTAGCCCTCCCCCTCTTCCCTACCTTCTGCTGAAAATTAATAAGTGTCGTCCTTATTAGAATATTTTAGTTGAACGTTAGCCCTAACCCCCCCTTAAGTTTTCTCGATTTGGCTGTAAATTGATGTATATAATTTCGTGTCGATACATTCATTCTATCGGCAGTTATTAGAGTTTTAGTCTTAATACCTACCCCCCCCCCCCCCCCCCCCCCCCCTTGCCTTTGGTCGAGTTGTTCGTCGAACAGAAGAGGAGGCTCGATTCGAAAACCCTAATAAGCTGTAATGAATGTATTATACATATTAGTAGGGAGAGCGAAAACTTAATTGATTAATTCTTGCTGGGGAAGTACAATGCCGGTGATTCACCGACGACTTTCTTTCTGTAAATCCTAAACCGTTGGCCTAACTGAATAAAAACCTAGGTAGGTAAAATATAGGACTCCTATAGTAGAGTGAGGCTCATGTCCACCAGAATGAGAGAAAAACGTCCTGGTAGTAGGCGATATGACCTCATAGTTAAAGCCCGGGCATGCGACATAGTGGTTCACATCCTTACATGGATACTTACAGTGGAGATGCACAAAAGTGCAGTTTCTGCCCATATAATGGACACCATTTCTCCAGAAGCCCCTTAGAACCAGCTCATCACCCGTATAATGGACGGTTGGGTCCGTACCAAAACCAGCTCACCCTTTTCCCTTTTTTCTCTGCCCCCTCTTTTTTGTGAGTATTCTGTTCTGTGAACAACACCTGTTAGAACGCAACACCCCCCCACAACGGCTGTTCTGACATATAAAGAGGTGGTGGCCACTTGTTGCTAGCCCTGTCTTGCCAATTCTCTATTCATCCCACACTTTTGTCTGTTTTTTACTAGCCTAGCTATGTCTATATAAATATAATATGAATTATTTATAATTTTTAGATTATTTGAAGTTTTTGTATTATTTATCTTAAAAAATTATCCGTAATGTTAATGTAATTTTTATCCAATGTTGGCTTTTATTCACATTTCTGTCTTTTTCTATTTATGGTTAGGTAGTTATTGTGACTCATGCCCGGGCTTTAACTAAGAGGTCATGACGCCTTCTACCAGAGCGCTGTTCCACACTGGTGGACATGAGCCCGACTCTACTATGAGAGTCCTAAATTTAACGAGTGCCTGACATCGTTGAGGCTCGGAATCATAGCTTCATCCCATCCGGAGGACGGCGTGCTCAAGGTTTTTTTACCTACCTCCCAGAAAAAAAAATTCGAATGCGCGATCTTGAGGTCAATAGCCAAGTACGCTATCTATGAGCTACTTGCGCCCTCTTTCAGCATTATCTTCTCAAATACTCGTATTTCTTGTCTATATAATTTTTTCTCTACATCTCAAAGTAGAAAGAATAATTGGTACCATTTGCAGGTAGAAACAAAATAAAAAATAAATAAATAAAACACAGAACCATTTTTAAAGTGGAAATTCGAGTTGTGATAAATAAAATGGCAAAGTTAGCATTAGGTTATCTCTTTGAAAAATTAACTGGGAATCATTTAGAGCAGAGACATCTATCAACCAGAAATAGTACTAGAGAGAGGTATGGTCAGGTCACACATTGAAGGGTCACGTAGATGAACATAACCATCTTGTATTAACAAGATTCTGAAATATAGTTTCTGCCAACGACACGTCATTGTCATGATAATTCGACGATTTCAAACCTCGTTATCACAACTGTACTCACTCTATAGTAAAAGAAAATATATATATATATATATAGGTACCTACCTATATATACCTACTTATATTTATTTTATTTTCTTCTTGTACTTTGATATTACATCATACCGCTATTATTTCACTCATTTCTTATATATGTATATATACAGGGTGGCCCAGATAAGCGGGCCACAAGTGAAATAACTCCTAAACGGTTAGAGATATCAAAATTGTGCATAGGACTAAAGTTGTAGCACTCGTCGAGAGCTATAGTAAGGCGTCCTTGCAAAGACACAAATGACCCTTTTAATGGCTCAAATAGCCCTTCGAAGGGCGGGGTTCGCTTTTGACTCTTAGGTTTCATTACATTTTATTAAAGTACTAAAGAAACAAGGAAGAACTGTGCAAACAGATTTTTGATACGTCAAGTAGTTCTCGGGAAAAAAACGTTTAAAGTTGCACTTTTTCTTATTCTGAAGTTAGTTGGAATTTAATAACTTCAGAATAAGGAAACGTGCAACTTTAAACGTTTTTTTCCGAAGAACTACTTGACGTATCAAAAATCTGTTTGCACAGTTATTCCTTGTTTCTTTAGTACTTTAATAAAATGTAATGAAACTTAAGGGTCAAAAGGGAACCCCGCCCTTCGAAGGGCTATTTGAGCCATTAAAAGGGTCATTTTTGTCTTTTCGAGGACGCCATAAAATAGCTCTCGGCTAGTGCTACAACTTTAGTCCTATGCACAATTTTGATATCTCTAGCCGTTTAGGAGTTATTTCACTTGTGGCCCGCTTATCTGGACCACACTGTATATACACAATGCTATGTACTCTATTATGAGCCTTATTACGTTGGTTTTTTTAAATTTCTTGCTATTATGTTTTCTTGATGTTTATGTTAAAACTCAAATATTTGTTACATACAAATGTTCCGTTAAGGCAGGACTCTCCCCCCTCCATGGACTTCATTAAGAGACAGACAGGGTCACAGCCTTAGTTAACTTCCGGTAACCTGAGGTTTGTATAAACAAAAACTGTCAAATCCTCTACAACATGTATGGGCAATAGGGTGGAACGAAAATGGCCTTTTGAATTTTTTTTTAGTTATTAGTTTGGTAATAGTGGAGAAAAGTTGCCTTTTAAGTTCAAAAAGAATAAAAAAAAATTGGTTGCAACATCTTGAGGTGCCGCAAAGAGCTTAAAGTTTGTAAAAAAATTGAAAAATTTTAAACTTTGATAAATTATTTTTTATGAATTTCTCGTACATATAATGTTACAAAGGATGGTTTTAAATACATATATAAGCATTAGAATTGGAAAAAATTATTAATTATAAAATATAATAAAAATAAAAAAATATTTTGTAATGTCAAACTTTGTATTTCTTACTTGTGTATCCTTAATGATTACAAATGTTACAGCTGCAAAATGTTTGTTTCTACTTCATTGCCACATTAAACTGGTCCTTGCGGCACCTCAAGACCTACTCCAATATTTTTCATATTTTTTATTTATCTTATCTACACTAAAAGGCAACTTTTCTGCGCTATTTCAAATTAAAAATCAAAAGGTGATTTTTTCGTTCCATCCTAATGGGCAACCTTTGACATTTTGCGGGCCAAACTTTAGTGTGCAAATACGTTCGCGGGCCGCGTAGATGGTTCAAAATAAAATAACGTCGGACTTTAAAGTAGTGTTCATAATTTTTAGCGATAGATATCAGACATGAAATAATGAGACAATGTTATTATAATACAATTAATTAAAATAACAAAATGAAATGAAAAAAAATAGGTACAATATTATAATTAAATCGTAAAATTTGGAATTATTACAAACTACGAAAGTTAAGTAGCGACACCGAAATCAATGAGACACTTGAGCTTGAATTTGGGAAACTAATCCATTGATGTTTGGATTAATGCCACTGATACAAAGACGTAAAGAATTTTCCAAATTATCTTCAGTGAGCCTTGTACGATGTTTTGATTTATTAACTTTCATCATTGAAAAGAACTGTTCGCATTTATTAGTACTGCCAAACGCACAAATCAATCTGCTTACGAATTTTCTAAGCTGCGGAAAATGGCCTTCTTCAAGGTATTTTTTGTAGAAATCGCACAACTCCACGTCACTCAATCACATGAATACGATCGCTTCCGCAAACATGCACATTAAAAACACAAAAAAAATACGCAAATTTATTGACCATAAACAAACACGCGATGACATGAATTTTTCCTCACTCGCCTTGCTCGCTCACTTGATTCCGCAGGAGCAAGCGACAAACCCCATCCTACTCGATCTTCCTAATTTGGAGTGAGTGTGAGTAAGTAGTGTAATATTATTTTTTTTTTTAAATTGGGTTTTTCAAAATGTCTCGCGGGCCGGACCAAATCTTAGAGCGGGCCGGTTGTTGCCCACATATGCTCTACAACGACCTCCAGGGGATAGGAAAATCTGGTCGTTATAATCACACTTTTTTTTTTTTTTTTCAATCGCACGAATAACAAATGAAGGTCAAAATTAAAAACAAAGAGGTGTACTTTCATGAAAATAAAAAAAAATTTAGTAAAACTGAAAAGCACGGCGAAGTACGATTTTCTTATTATTATCAATTTCCTGAATGTATTTTATCGTTGCTATCTTTTTTTCGTTATCGTTATAATATTGGGTTATTTTTTATTATAGGTTAGGTTAGGTTTTATGACTCATGCCCGGGCTTTAACAACGAAAGCGCTCTTTCGTTCGATATTTATTATACATTTAAAAAAATTCATATATTAACATTGATGACGTCATCCACTGAAAAAGGAAAAATAAAAAAAAGTTATTTTTTGACAATTTTGACCCTTTGAAACTTGGTCAAAAATGATTCTTTTTGTCTACTTTTTTTTTTATTTTGTTCAGCTCTGAGTTCTCCAGACGGCTATATCGGAAACAACATCACTTTGTTAATGAATAATATACTTTTTTCGATGCAAAAAGTGGTATTTGGTGTCACGAGAAAAGTAACACAGCAGTGTCTTTCGACATTTTTTTCGGACTTGGCCAGAGACACTGCCGTGTCTCCTGAAACAACAATGAAATTAAAGTTTAAAAAACTGAATCTCTTAAAAACAACATATTGGCACTTATATTTACATTAAGAGTTAGGAAAAAGTTAAAAAGTAAAAAAAAAAATAAGTAAAATCGGTCCGTTATTAGAAATATTTTTCTTTGGATGAGCCTCAAACCATTGCAGCAAAGCATTGTTAGCTCAGTTTGTTGGCTTTACCAAATTTTCTTTGCAGAAAAAGATTCCTCCTCATCACTTTTTTTGTTTTTTTCTTTATTGGCCCTCACGGTAGAAATTGTTCAATAGGAAACACCGAATGTTTTTAAGTAGAATTTGACTCATCCTCTTCTGGCCGCCAAATGATGTTCGCTTTTTCTTAAATAGTCAAATAGGTCATGTTGACAATTTTAGGAAACAAACAACTGAGGGTAATTGAAAAAAAAGTTAAAAAAAAAAAAAACACCAAGTCTTTTATTATTCTATGAACTGACATCATAGGTCTCGAAACAATTATGTATCCAATTGTCTCTAACTTGATGTTTTGTTTACATTCTGTCGATATACAAGGTTTTGACTGTATATATTTTTGGAATTTGACTATATAAAAGAAAAATTCGTTCTTTTTTTATTTATATTTGGGATCTGAAGGTCGGAAAACAAGTAAGGCCGTAGAAAACTCAGCATCTAATTTCTGATCGATTTCATAACTTCTCGTATACTTCGTAGAGCTGAATTAGTGACTATGGGAGTCCTAGTGTTGTCTACCCTAAACTTTTACTCACCTAGGGTAGGGGGTCTTTAACGAGTATCTCAGATCGTACACATCATCACTTAACGTGCCATCCGAAGGACGGCGTGCTCAACGTTTTATCAACTTGATAAAACCTAACGGCTTTAGGTGGGTTGTGAACCCGCGATCTTGAACTCTGAAGGCAAGCGCGCTACCTCTGAGCTACTGTGGAACTTGTGCTGACAAGGCCGTACGCTGAAATCGGTATCCTATATGTGTATTTTTTATTGATTGAGGTAATATAAAAGATGAATTCGTTCTTTTTTTTATTTATATTTAAACTATTTTATTTTACAATAGACATTTAATTATAGAAAATACAGAGGTAATAAAACTGACGTGGCAATTTATATTACCTGAGATACAATTTAATTAAATGGTAACCAAATTAATTGAATTCCAGTCTAGTTTCGTTTAATTGCGCCAAGTTCTATAGTTTTGAGATTCAAAATAGACCGTGCAGAGCAAAATATTGTCGGTGATCCCCCTTCCTTTAGGCCGATTTCACTAAAAAATAACGGATGTCGTCCTTATAAAGTTTTACAAATTTACATATACAATTTTGTGTCAATGCATTCATTACGATGTGAGTTATTATAGTTTTTGTGTTAAGCCCCACCAAATTTCCCCCCTTCCCTTTGGTCCATTTGTCTGAAAATCAACAGATGTGGGCTTCTGAATACACAAATACAATTTCGTTTTGATACATTCATTCTGACGGGAGTTATCGTCTTCACTGGCACACATTTTTTTTTTTTACGTTTTTGGAATCAGGGATCAGAAATCATTAAATTCCGCTGAAAACTTGGCATCACATTTCTAACCGATTTACACAAAACTGTCAAGTATAAGTGAAATAATGTTGGAAACAAGGACTGGCCTAGTAGCTCTCAGTGTAAACACTCTCTTAGTAATCTCAAAATTTCTGATTCCACTCTCTAAAACCTGTGATTTGACAGAACATTTAAAAGGTTTCTTTTCTCAGGGATTTCTCAATCCATGTCATTACATTTATTATAAAAGCAGTTATTAGTGTTTTTCAATTAAGCACCCCCAACCCCTAATTAAGCACTTTCCAACCCCTAATTAAGCACCCCCAACCCCCTCCCCACCCATCCCACTTGCACAGACACTCAGGGGGTCCGAAACCGTGAAATTCCGGGGAAAACTCAACCTCGAATTTTTGATCGATTACATAACTGCCCCTATAGTTAAAATATCTGGATAAAAAAATTCCCTGTATGAAAATATCGACATATTAATATGACATTGTGTATATCGATTTGAGACTGTCCGGAGCTGAATCGATTGACCTCTATGCTCAGCTGATTGCCAGCCATGACCTGACCTCCCTCTCGACTTGTCCCAGCTACTGTTTGTGTCACGTCCAACTCGAGTCACTCGGTCGTCGACCTCACCTCTCGCCCTACCCTACCGCCCTATCATATAACAACTGATCTGACACTGATTATTATTTTATTTTTATTATTATTATTATTTTCCTAAAAACGATAACGGGGGAAAACAAAGTCATGAGACTGATGTATCACTTGTGAGTCTCCAATATAAGGACAAACAGCTATGGGGGGGGGACAATTCCTAAGCCCTAGAAAATTTAAGGTGGACTCTATCGATAGGATATCCCATGCTTTACATTTAAGTACCTATAATATCTTATCATATATCCAATAGTTCGATAGTTCGAGAGAAGATATTGCAAATACTTTTTTTTTTAAATATCAATGGCAGTGAATATATATATTCATGTTGCATTTGCTTCGAAACGCTTATAAAAAATATACAAAAATGAATAGGAACTTTTTTAAAGATAACTTTAATAAGAACTATTTTCTTCGGACGGCCAATTAATCAAATAAACATTTTTTATTTTTCTTTAAGTTTTTTTAAAATTTACATAAAGCAGTAGCATTGTTTTTAATTTAACTGATTATTTTTGATTTGTATTTAGTGTATAAAGGTAATGGTTAATGAAACTTATTGTATAATTGTACCTCTGTAAATGCGACTGTTATTCTTCTTCAAATAAACTGAAGTAAAGATTTTGACTGCTACTGCATATGATAATTGTGCAATGTAGTACCTACATAGTTTTAAAGTTCAAAGATTTTCAAAAAGTTCAATTTGTAGACCCCGATGGTGACATCGGACTTGAGCTAGCAATATAAAACAGGTTATAGGTCTAGATTTTTATATAAAAATCGTGTTATACGCGAAAAAAAAAAAAAAAAAAATTATATCTCTAAAATAGTTGTGAGTCGAACCGGTGTTTGTAGGTAGTTTTTGTCCCCCTTGATGAGTACTACCATCTAAAAATGTGCACACCAGGTACTACCAGTCGACATGTGAATGTCAGAAGTCGTGGCTATCGTCTCCTCTTGTCTTCCTATCTGCAGGCACTAGGTTCTGGGAATATGTTTGCTGAGTGTTACTTCGAGGAATATCCCCCTTTCTCTACTTAATTTGAGTTAGGGAGGTACATTCAACTAACGATTTACCTTTAGATAAACGTTTCTCGGAACTGTCTGAGTCGGCCCGGGGCGGAAGGCCTCTGGCTTGCACTCCTTCCTACACGATCCAGTAAACAGGATCCCAGACATTACATTACATCAAGGGCAGCTTCATATCTGCTGTTGCAGCATGCTCACAATGGGCAGCAGTGCTGAAGAACGTGGGTTCGAAACCCTGCCGAGGGCCATTGGTTTTGTATCTGGGAGTAATAAAAAAACGTTGAGCTCGTCGTCCTTCGGTGCGATATCAGGTACTCGTTGAAGACCCTTATCCTAGGTGAATAAATATTTAGGGTAGGCACAATTTAGGACTCAACAGAGTGACGAAAGAGCTCTCTGGTAGTGGGCGATATGACCTCGTAATTGAAAAGTCACAATAACTAACTAACCAAGGATTATATTAATACGTTTTTCAGGATATTAATTGAATTATTCATGTTTTCAGATCCAGAAAGGGGAAATACAATTCTGCGTACGAGAATAAGAGCGCTATGGCTCTCCTGGAAGCTTTATTAGGTATGTAAGTGTTTATTAAATAATTGGTTTAACCTTGAGCACACCGTCCTTCGGATGGGACGTCAAGCGATGGTCCCGAGTCTGTATAATGCCAGGTACTCGTTGAAGACTCTCTACCCTAAGGTAATAAACCTGGATAGGCAACATTTAGATTTCCTCAATAGAGACGGGCTGTGTTCAATAAAGCGATGAAAGAGCGCACTGGTAGTAGGCAATATGATCTCGTAGTTGAAGCCCGGGTATGAGTCACAGTAACTAACAAATATAAATTCTCCATGTGTGCAGAAAACGGCTACGGAAATAAGACGGGACACGGTCAGTTGTATATGTACTCGTAGTACAGACCCAGGACAGTCGATGTGGCTTCTGCGCATACCCCTCTCAATTTTTTGTCTGTAACAATCAATTTAAAAATGTTCATTTTCATTTCTAAAGTATTAGTGTGAAGCCCCTTCAAAAGGATGTTGCTACTTGACCTTTGATCCATTCAAAAGTAACTGTAATAAGGTTTGCTTTCGTAAGCAAGCAATGCGAACATAAAATACAATTATAGACAAAACACTTTTTTGTACACTTACATATATTGTCTAATTCCACAAACATATACTTTAATGAGTACCAGTTTCGGCTTACACCATCGTCAGCACAATGTTTAACAATAATTCAGATGACATTCAGATATTTGCAATAGTTCAGATTATTGTTGAACATTGTGCTGACGATGGCGTAAGCCGAAACCGGTACACATTTAAGTATATGTTTGTGCAATCAGACAATATAAGTGTTCAAAAAAGTGTTTTTTCTATCATTTTATTTTATTTATTAGTATTTCCACTATATCAACACAGAACGCAAAAAATGTATTCGGAATGCCAACATAGATGTACACAGACACATGAGTACACATAGGACCATATATAAAAATGTCTGAGTAGGATAACAAAAACTTATTTAAATTTATTCTATAGTCTATAGAGCTGCATTCACACCTACGGAGCGAGCCTTCAATTTGTCCTGCTCGTTAGTGATTCTGGACACAGCTGTTGGAACACGTCTTCTCCCCCAGTGAATTTTTAAACAAGAAACCCTTCAATAAAAGAATACTTATTGTACTTTTCCCAACAGACAGACTCATTATTGTTTTTACTTCCCCAACTATACGAAGTATAAAAGAAGTTATGTAATCGGTCAAAAATTCGATGCCGAGTTTTCAGTGGAATTTCTTGTTTTCCAACCTCTAGATTGCAAATATGAAAAAAAAAATGTCTGTCTATCTATGAACACGATAATTCCTGATAGACACGGAATGTTATATGTGAACCCAGAACCCTCTACCGACACCCATTGTTTTTCAGCAAAATCGATCAAAGGGAAGGGGGGAGACTTGTGACCAAAACCCCATAAGGACTACATTTATTAATTTTGAGCGGAATCGGCCGAAGGGAAGGGGTAATCAGAAGGGGGCTTAACTCAAAAACCCCAATAACTACCGATATAATGTATCGAAATGGAATTTCATATTTTCTTAAAAGTCGAAACCTTACTAGAATAATACTGGATTATTTTCAGCGAGATCTGCCGAAGGGGAAAGGGGTGTGCAGGAGAGAAACGACTAAACTCAAAAAGCATGGTAACTGCTGACATAATGAATTTATCGACACAACATTTAGTATGATGATTTAGATGCCCCTATGGAAGTCAACTAATGATTATTAGCGCAAACGGTCCACTGATTTTGGAGAGGGGGCGAAAAGTTAATTGATTAATTTGTTATGTGAAAATACATTGACGGTGATTCACCAGGCTGATGAAACTTTAGAGTTACTGTCTGTTCAGTTATGGAGGAAGAGACTTACAGGAAGATAAGAAATATCCCATAGGATGTAGCTAGCGTCAGGAATCAGAGGTTTGCTGAGCTAGGAGGTACTTGAAAAGTATGAACTAAGAGTAGGAACATGGCAAATCTGGAGAGGGAGAGAGTTCCAGAGGGAGTTAGCCTGGATAAGGAAGGAGTTGTGGTAGGTTGTAGTCCTGAGGGAAGGCAGGAGGGACGGGATCTGGAGACTTTCTGGTGGATATGGGATTTAAATTGGAGCATTTGGAAGATGTAGGAGGGCTTTTGGGAAGATAAGATTTGATAAAGGAAGGAGACTCGGCGGAGAAGAGCCATCTTAAATCGGTATAGGAACTAGCAAGTCCGAGTCCGAAGATGCAATGTTAAAGAGGATTACATCGCCATCCGGTGGCTGGCTATACATGTGATAATGAGATATGAAATGCATTTTGAAGAAAGTGTGTAATACTTATGTATTTTAAATCAATCTTGTGTTGTCTAGGTGCTAGGTGGCAGCCGGGTGGTTACCATATAGCCACTTCACGGCTGATGTTGTGAACTCCAAACCAGGGACGCCCCTTCCCAGAGCTGCCCGATCTTGTTGTCTAGGTGCTAGGTGGCAGCCGGGTGGTTACCATATAGCCACTTCACGGCTGATGTTGTGAACTCCAAACCAGGGACGCCCCTTCCCAGAGCTGCCCGATCTTGTTGTCTAGGTGCTAGGTGGCAGCCGGGTGGTTACCATATATCCACTTCACGGCTGATGTTGTGAACTCCAAACCAGGGACGCCCCTTCCCAGAGCTGCCCGATCTTGTTGTCTAGGTGCTAGGTGGCAGCCGGGTGGTTACCATATAGCCACTTCACGGCTGATGTTGTGCACTCCAAACCAGGGACGCCCCCTCTCAGAGCTGCCCGATCTTGGACCGGTTTTGTCCCATCTTCATCCTTCCTCTGTAAATATAAACTTGTTTTTCCCTGCCTTCGACTGTAAATTTCGTCCCGTTTCTTGTTTTTTTTTCTTCTTCTAACTGCATTAATTTCGGTCCCGTAATCTTAAGTGGAATGACCACTCAGATGAAAATAAAATACACACACTTACTTTGGGGGTTCTTCCTTGTCGACATTTTCTTAAATGACTTCTAAAATGGTCCTCTTTCCAACATTGGCACAAAAAGAAAAGATTTTATTTGAAATTTATTATTTCATAATTTCTCTTTCAAACAATTTAATCGATGGATCGATATTACAGAGAGACCGGCTGCATCAAAGGTCAGAAGATGTCTGTTTTGTCCTGAAATTACTGGGCTATTTGGAGAAATGAGGACGCTGGTAGCTCTGAGGCAGTAGCGTGCTTGCTTACTGAGCTCAAGATCGCGGCTTCAAAACCTTGAGCACGCCGTCCTTCGGATGAGACGTTAAGCGATCTTGCCTGTACGATGTCAGGTACTCGTTAAACACTCCTACCGTAGGTGATTGAAAATTTAGGGTAGACAAAAATTTAGGACTCCCAGTGTAGAGTCGAGCTCATGTCCACCAGAGCGATCTATTAGTAGGCGATATAACTGCGTAGTTAAAAGCGATGAACCACAGTAACTAACGTCCTAATTCGATGCGGAGTTTTCAACGGAATTTCATGTTCTTCGATCTTTAGTTTCCAAATATGAAAAAAAAAGCTGTCGTGTCTGTGAACACGATAACACCCCATAGAATGAATATATCGATACGAAATTTCATATGTGAATCCAAGACCTTCTAACGATGACACCTATGGTTTTTCAGTCAAATCGATTTAAGGTCAGAGGCGATTAAGGAGGAGGTTTAACAGAAAAACTCTAATAACTGCCGATAAAATGGATGTATCGACCCTAAAGTTTGTATGAGTGACCAAAACATCATAAGGACAACACCTATCGATTTTCAGATAGATCGGCCAAAGGGAAGCCCGGGATTAGGGGAGAGGTTTAACTCCAAAAGTCTAATAACTGCCGATGTAACGAATGTATCGACACACAATTTAGAAAGTTAATTAATCGTAGTGGAGAAGTACCTAACTGGTGATTCGATTCACTTTTTTTTTCGATTTGTGTGAGCGGGAGCGGTTTTGGAAATACGCGATGCAATCTGATGTATGACCCTGACAGTGAATACAGGAGTGGCGGAGAGTGTAGATCAGCTGATGGGTGGGGGTAGAGCTCTGGTTACGTAACTACAGATGGGGAGGGGGTAGGGGTGATGTGACGTCACAAGTGGACACGTGCCACTACCAAGGCCAGACTTACTACAGCCCGACCTCTCACTACACTATCAACCTCCTTCCACTCCCATCCACAGAGGGCATCTCCGTCATCCGCCAGGAGGACCAACATCTCATTTTTTTTGTTTACTTATAATAATATAAATATATTTCAATATATAATATAGGTTAGGTTAGGTTTTATGACTCATGCCCGGGCTTTAACTACGAGGTCATATCGCCTACTACCAGAGAGCTCTTTCGTCACTCTGGTGGACATGAGCCTGACTCTACTGTGGGAGTCCTAAATTTTGCCTACCCTAAATTTTTATTCACCTAGGGTAGGGGTCTTTAACGAGTACTGACATCATACAGGCTCGGAACCATCACTTAACGTCCGATCCGAAGGACGGCGTGCTTATTTTACCTCCCAGATAAAATAAACTATAGGCCTCGGTCGGATTACGAACCCAAGTTCTTGAGCTCAGAAGTCAAGCACGCATACCACTGAGCTCCACAATTATGGACATTCCTTTCTTAGGGCTGTTAGAGAAAGGGGGTTGTAATCCTTTTTCTATTTTGCCACCATAGGGGAGGGCTACATTAGCGGGGTTATTTACCAGGTTTATTTGTCCATGAGATGTTTTAACTATGAAATAAAACTCCATCGGACGGGATTCGAACCCGTGGTTCTACGCTCTAGCCCACGCGGACCCCACGGTCCCAAAGAAAGTATTCTTGTTTTCTGAGCTCAAGATCGCTGGTTCCAAACCCGGCCGAGGCTGTTAGGTTTTTTATCTAGGAGATGGCCGTCCTTCTAAACTCGAGTTCACCCTACCCTAGGTGAATAAAAATTTAGGACTCCCATAATTGAGTCGGGCTCTTGTCCACCAGACCGACAAAAGAGCGCTCTGGTAGTCGGCGATATGACCTCGAAGTTAAAGTCCGGGCATGATTTACAGTAATTAACTAATTAGCTTATTATTAACTTAGCCGTCATAACGTAAGGAGAAGTTATAGTTGTTTTTAACTCCTGTATAGTTGTTATATCTTAAAACATTAAAAATAAAATGTCATCTCAAATTGAAATCTTAATAATAAAAGAAAAATTAGAAATATGTAGTATCAGTGCTGATTAAAATACAAATATATATGTGTATTAAAACAAATCGAAGGTGACAATAATAAATATATAAATAACAAATGCACAGTTTTGATAAAGTAAGTAGCTACGTATACAGAGCGACTGGATTTGAGATTGGTCTGATCGTTAGGGTTCAATCGATACCGCAAAGTATCGATACTTTACTTGTACTGATAGATCCCTACTAATCGTTCATACAACTTCCTTTTTGTAGTGCTCTGTTTATTTACACTTGTTGAGTAATGTACCTTGGTCACAAAAATTTAGCTATTGTATGCATATATTTATATCAAAATGGTGTTTGTTTTAGTTGATATGTTGTGCTTAAATTGATTTTACTTAGTTGTATGTTGTATTAGTGTTTAACCCTATTTCTGATATATGTTCTTGTACCCTGTTTTTATATGATCTTCCAGTTCATCCTACAAAGTTTGAATTACAAGAAATTCATACCAGCTGGTAAACTCCACTTTCTTCTTCTGTTTAATTTTGGTCTTAAGTGTTCTTGAGATGTTTGTATATTGTATCATTTGTTCTGAAAGACCATACAAGTGGTTGTTTAGTTTTCCAATCTCATTCCTCAAACATATTCTAGGATAATTTGAATCATTACTTTCCACTTTTTTCATTTTTTTTTCTTTCTTTACGCTACAACCGTAGACAATTTCTGAAAAATAAGTCGGAAAATATTATGAAGAATGCATTTGTTTTGAGAGATCTCTAATATTTTGTATCATTTGTTCTGAAAGACCATACAAGTGGTTTTTAGCTTTCATGTCTGTTTGTCCCATTATGACAGGAAAATGGCTGAACAGATTTCAACCAAACTTCATATTTTTTTAGCTACTTACTTATTCAGCAATAGGTTTTAGGCTGTACATGATTTCAAAGGGGGAGGGGGGGGACCTTTACTTGGAGAATAAAAAAGTTATTCAATTGTCTCTCAGTTATTGGTCGTGCGTGAAAATATACTCGTAAATATGTACTCAGTGTGCCACAGTAACAATATCAATTAAATTTTCAAATTCTCATTTGTCTATTTCTTAAAAATTATATATAGATCAATGAAGACTTGAGGCCTTTAGGGTTTTTATCTGAGAGGTAAAAAGTCTTGTGCAGTCTTATCCATTTTAGTCTCCATTACCCATTCATGTAGCCTTGTTAAGCAGATATCTAGTTCTCTTCTTAAGGTAGACCTAAGGTATTTATACTTTTTCTTAGTTTAAGGTGTCTTCCTTTATTAGGCTATAGACAACTTTTTTTTCTCTTGGAATTACCTCATTTTGTCCGTTGAAGAAACTTTTTTGATCGGACGTAAAGTTTTTTGTTGGGTGTTCGTTCATTCAGGTGATGTGCAAAATGCATTATTTGGCTGGACATAAGAATATTGTACGTTAACAGTGATATCTGCCCAAGAGATTTGTTTTTAAGTACACTCTTTCACTATAATCGTTAAACAACGTATATTCCATTAAAATAATGAAAAAAATCAATGAACAATCAATTAGTATAATCGATACACAGTTTTTTGACCAGTATAAATTATTAGTATCGATGTTATTCAGTAAGCTCACATTCGTGTTATTGGGTTATTCTTATGATAGAGGGCGCCGGCTCAGAGCGTGCTTACTGAGTTCAAGTTCGTGGGTTTGAAAACCGGTCGAGATCCTCAGGTTTTTTATGTGGAGCGGGTAACGTCTTTCGGATGAGACTACGTTGTCAGGTACTCGTTAAAGACCCTTAACCGTAGGTGAATAAAAATTTAGGGTATCCAAAATTTAGAACTTCACTAGTAGAGCCGGGCTGTAGCAATAGGCGATATGACCTCGTAGTTAAAGCCCGGGCATGAGTCACAATAACTAATTATCATAATGGTTCAGGTAACCGCAAGGAGAGATAATAGTTGTTTTTAGTTTATTTTTCTTACTCTATGAAAGGAACCTATCTATGTGCAAATATTTAGAATGCTCTACATGCTAGATGGAAGAACGTCAGTCTTGGATGTCTGAGTGTGTTGCTGAAACTTATGAGAATGGTCTATATGCCAGATGGAAGAACGTCTGTCTTGGATGTCTGAGTGCGTAGCTGAAACTTATGAAAATGGTCTATATGCTTGATGGAAGAACGTCAGTCTTGGATGTCTGAGTATGTATCTGAAACTTCTGCCCTTTATAAAAGTATAGATTTCCTGATAACTGTCTATATTTTTTCTGTTCTCTTATTTAATATATTATTTCAATGGATGTGAGAAAAACAAAAAACAGTATTACAGGGTTCATGGTTGGAGCAGCCATGGCTGTGTGCGCATTTAGACAAGTAAGATGTAAAGGAGAGTGTGGTGGGTTGGGCTGATCCTGGAGGCTGGCTGGAGACATGAGGTGAAGGACCTGCGACTGGCTCACAGCTGATATGACTACAGGCTACTCTAGCCAGCTCTAACTGCCTCCTCCCTCCTACCTTCCTTCTTAATGGTCTTCTCCTTATGTTTACCTTTTGAAAGGGCAACAACTTTACAAACAGCACCAACTAACGAGTACAGGCCACCGACTTCTTCCTTGACTTTATCCTGCTTTTAGCTAACGTTAACACTCTTCTTTATTTCTATTGAACAGCTTTATACAATTACTGCTAATATTGGAAATTAGTACGGGGGGGGGGGGGGGGCATAACTTTTTATGGTTAAAGTACACAGTGGTAAAATGCTAACGAAATGGCCAATGGGACTATTCCATCTCAACTGCTTTAAATTTCCTTTACAGAGCCAATATCCCATGGGAATCCATCATGAAGTAGAGCTAAGAAGAGAACATTGTTGCGAAGTGGAGCCCGCGCAAGTCTCTTAGATATTTCTAGTGACATTAGGAGTTGAACACTTTTTTTCCTCGAATGATAGAAGAATCTTTATATGCTCCTTCTTTTCTGAGCGCAAACAATTGGACTTTAAAATTTCCTCCACAACAAACACTTTATCTTCTGTTTCCTAACAACACATATTTATTATTAACTTGACAGGGATATTTCACTTTGCACATGTGCAATTTCAACAGTTGAGGGGGCTGAGGATAAGGGTATGTCTTAAGTGAGCCTATTGACGGATTGTGAGCCACCGATCAGTCTCTGGCGATCGGTGGTCATATCCGAAGAACTACAAGCTTAAATCAAAAACCTATCCAAGGATTTTTATGAAACCTAATATATAAATTAAGTTTGTCATAGTTACATATAACATTTTGCAAAATCTGTTAATAAATAAGGGTAGTTAACCAACTAATTGTTGTCATAAAGGTACATTTAAAAAAATATTCAGCTCAACAAAATACAGATAATGGTAATGATCATAGATTAGACAAAAAAAAAAAAAACAGAACCTGCTAGTTAGCTATGTATGATCAATAGTTTTTCTTATAACCTGTCCAATTATGTATTTATAATTTCAGGTACAGATCTCCAGAAGTATTTAGCATGTCTCAAGATGCAGCTTGAAATGCAGTTTCTCTGTTGCATTAACAGTGATCAGACTTACCAACATCTGTATGAGCTGAAGACAAAAACAGCAAGGTATGTCCCAACTCCATAAGTACATTAAATATATAGTTTTGATCTTCAACATTCCTATACCTCCTATTATGTATTCATTTAGGATATGTTGTCTCTTTTTACTGTAGATTTTTTTTAAGTGGATAATATTTATAAGTGACTTGAGTGGATTTTCCTTATAAGCCCTTGAATGGGAGGGGAGGGGGGGGGGGCGGGGCAGAAACATAACATTATTACTGTAGAACAGTTATCAGAGGAGCAGGAATAGCTATTGAATCTCTATGTTCTTAGCCAGAGATGCTGTAATATTTAATGTGGTATAAAATTTCGTCCTCCGAAGGAGATTTTTGAGAATCATGTATCACCGGATATTTAGATACTACATTTCGAAGGGGCCGGATAAGTGAAACACTATCCTTCGAAGGCCGCTCCAAATTACTGAAATTTACAAAATATCTTTAAATCATCTAACGACAAAGACCTCAAAAGGCGATTTGAACGACTGAAATCAATCATCGGACAAATTCACTTATACAGCCATGTGGACTTACGGTATCGAGATATGGGAATCAAACATAGAACAGAACAGACAGGCTGTCATTACAGTCCACTATACTACGTCACGTTGCCGATCCTATTTTCTGTGTTCCCGATCTCACTATATAATGAACTTAACCTCCCAATTGTACTTTTTGTTATCAGGAAATACTATTGCGACTTTCACGTCAAACTTCATCAACACGCCAATCCAGAAATCCACCCCGATGCCTCAAGCGGACATGGCAGAGGGACCTTCTCCAGGACGAGCCTGGACTACTCTTCGCTCACGTACCTCAGCAGTACAGCCGCTCACATGTCATGTCTTACAAATCATTCCTCTTATGGGTGTACCTTAAGAATATTCTTCTTTAGAGAGCGCTGCTGGTAGCTCAGTGGTATGCATGCTCAAGATCGCGGTTTCGAACCCCTTCCGAGGCTCTTAGTTTGTTTTATCTGAGAAGGTAAAGACAACTTGAGCACCCCGTCCTTCGGATGGGACGTTGAGCGATGTCAGGTACTCGTTAAAGACCCGTACCCTAGGTGAATAAAAATTTAGGGTCCCATAGTAGAGTCAGGCTCATGTACACCAGAGTGACGAAAGAGCGCTCTGTTAGTAGGCGATATGACCTTGTACTTAAAGGCCGGGCATGTGTCCATAATAACTAACTATTCTACTTTATAACCTAAAGTTACTAACCGAGCAACGTCGGGAGA
Source organism: Aradus depressus (assembly GCA_963662175.1). Taxonomy (NCBI): domain Eukaryota; kingdom Metazoa; phylum Arthropoda; class Insecta; order Hemiptera; family Aradidae; genus Aradus; species Aradus depressus. The sequence continues at coordinate 2,144,735 of OY759219.1, forward strand.
ACCGGTTAGTTAGCTAAATATGATTAATATTTTTTTCTATTTCTTATCAAATTATCGTGTTTTTTCATTAATTTTAGGTGCAGAACCAACTGTCTCAGGCAGTATTGCAGTTTTCGCAGTTTTTCAGTTGCATCAACAGTTACCAACAGCCGTACGAACTGAAAACAAAAACTGCAAGGTATGTCCCAACTCCATAACTACATTAAATACACCGTTTAACTTGACCTTTCCTAAACGATTAAGTATTTATTTAAGATATTTCTCTCTTTTAACTGTCGATTATTTTAAATAGTGGATAGTATTTAGAAGAGATTTAAGTCGTGAAGTTGGATGGAAAAACGCTTTAATCCCATAGTTACCATAACTTGGTCCGTTTGAGGGGAAAGGTCTTCTACATCTTAGAGGAGGATTGAAGATTCCAGGGGGGGGGGGGGGGGGATTCCAGTCTGTTAATTACATGGGGATTTATATATTCCACAATTGTGCAACATTCCATCTGACCACCTCCAACTTGATTAGATGCACTGAAATGCACTTCACTCCGCCAGATGAAGATAAATTCTGCAACAATTACTTCCACAACTGCTATATAAAATATAGTAGACGTTTTGTAAACTATCAGAAATGTTGAGTTTTCACCGATTTTTTAAAAATTTTATTTGCCGTACGATGCTTATTTGCCGTACGATGCTTATTTGCCGTACGATGCTTATTTGCCGTACGATGCTTATTTGCCGTACGATGCTTATTAGCCATGTCTCTATAGCGGTCCATGGCCTTGGGATGGAGTTCTATCCAAGGGAAGATATAATTGAATGTGGGCAAGTACATTGTCGTTGATTCACTGACAGCGGTTTGTGTTTGTGTGCCGGAGCAGGTGAGCCATACTAGTTTCGCGACGGGCTGGTGTTCGTCTTGCCCTGACCCTCTGAGGATGTCCTAAAACTAGAAGGAAGCACTTTTGGAGGTTAACGGTACATGTCGGTGGGGTTAGTCGCAGCTAGTTGTGTTATTAGGAGGTGACCTCGATACACTGAGGCGAGCTCCTCCCTCTTGTTAGCTAGTAGGAGACCTCAACTCACTTCACCAGGCCTCATTTATTTTCACTCCAATCCAAAAATTAATTTTCACTTTCCCATAGGGACAGTTATGTAACGTGCCGAATATAGAGAACATTTTATTCAAAAAATACAGCTAAACATGAACCAGTTAATCAATTCGATTATGAGTTATTAAGGACGACACCTTAAAGTTAAGGGAAGGGATGAGGTAACTTCACACAAAAACCTTAATGATCGATGGAACGCATCAACAGGAAATAATAAGGCACCTATTTATTTGTGAGGTATTCTCCGAAAAACTATCTTCACATCTTCCAGCTTCCTGCGTCCGCAAATGTCTCAGTTCGTAGCCAATGCAGGCAAGTTGCATCTCCATGTCCCAAGAGGGTCCATAGTTCACCTAACCACTCGCTGCATTTGCATAAATGCATTTATCACAGTCTCAGGCCTATTCATAGACTTATCGATGTGGAATTCATGGCAATATTTCAGTTTTAACGGTGCTTCTACTAGAAATTATTAATTATCTCCCTTGAAATATTTGAGTCTAGCTCCCCCCTGCCCTGGTCCCTCCTCCTTTCAACGGGATTCGCGGAAAATTAAGAGGTGCCATCCTTATGGAATTTTGAATTTAAATATGAAATTTCATATCGATACATTCATTACTTCTGCAGTTATTTGGATTTTTGAGTTGAGCCCACCCTCTGATCCCCTTCCTCTCATTCGGCTGATCTCGCGGGAAATTAATAGGTGTCGTTCTTATAGGGCTTTCAATTTACAGATGAAATTTCGTGAAATTCTGTCGGGATTTATCGAGTTCACAGACACACAGACAGAGAGCATTTTATTTTTTATTTTTTAGGAATCAATAGGTCGGAAAATTGAAAACTCCGCATCGAATTTCTATTCTATTCTAATAACTTCGTATAGCTGGAGAAGTAAAAAATGCCTGTTTGTTCGTTATAACTGCCGATAGTATGAGTATATCGATATTTTAAATGTGAATTCAAGACACAATAAAGCCGACAGATGATTGATTTTCCGTGAAATGAGCCGAATGGAAGAGGTGCCTCAGAAGAGCGGGCTAAACACAAAACCTCTAATAACTGTCGATGTATCGAATGTATCAACACGAAATTTAGTGAGGATTCAGAAGTCTGTGAGTAATTCATCTGTTGATTTTCAACAAAGTCGGTCTATTGACTTCAGAGGGAGAACGAAAACTGTTGTTTAATAGGCAATTGGTAATTAACAAAGAATGAAAATACTTTTTGTTTGTTTTATTATTATTATCATTACTACATCATGTTACTATACTTTATGAACTATAGTCCCTTTGTCAAAAATGGCTCTGTTTTTGTTGAAAATCACCGTTGAAACTGATTGGTGACCTGTCTGGCTGAGATCCAAGCCCACTATGATGTGACAGCATACCCCGAGCCAGTCTCATTCCTCAAACATATTCTAGAATAATTTGAATCATTAATTTCAACTTTTCTCATTTTTTTTTTCTTTCTTCATGCTACAATGTAACCGTAGAAAATTTCTGAAAAATAAGTCGGAAAATATTGTGATAAATGCATGTGTTTTGAGAGATCTTCAAAACAAGTTATTTTTGAAAAATATAAATAATCCATAACTGGACCAATAAATCGCTGAAAAATTACTCCCCTAGAAAATAATAAGTTTCCGCTCTCCCTCTGATACCAATTTAACGATTTGATTGAAAATCAAAGGTTGTTTTACTCAGGGACACCATCCTCAAAAAAAATGTATTCGGATATATTCGTTAATTTAATTGTTTGCAGTATGTATGTACATATATGTACAATGGTACATAATGATGCACATATAAACATTTTTTTTTTCTTTGTGAGTGTTGTATTCGGATTTTGAAATGGGAAGCGAAATTGTTATTTATGGGCTCGTTTTAGGTTTCAAAAATGGACTAGAAAGAGTAGATGGACGGACTCCGACATAAAATAAGAAGGTGAAGAGAATAATATTCTCTCCACGATCAAATTAATATATCGACACATATTGATTTTCAACCAAATGGTTGAATTGATTTTAGAGGAGGGAGGGAAAAAACTTAGGTGATTAATTCGCACTGGTATGTGTCACCGACGTTTTTTTAGCGTCACGCCATTGGCTGATCTCCCAAATTGGTGGTGTCCAAAACCACGCCTCTTCGCGACTGTCAATATTAGCTACATTATATGACTGTAATTACTTTACACCAGTTACCCTGGTATTGACAGGTCATCAGCTGATCTGTCAGTCACTCAACCGGCCTCTACACAAGGCTTCTCTTTAATTATAGGCCCCTCTAACAGTCATATTATCTACATATATATTTAATATTTAAAATATTATTAAAAACTGTATATATTGCATTCATCAGTATTATTATTTTTACATTCATTTATTGTCTATTTATTCATTTTTTTAATTATTATGACTCATTCTCGGGCTTTAATTACGAGGTCATATCGCCTATTACCAGAGCGCTCTTTCGTCACTCTTTTGGACATGAACCCGACTCTACTGTGGGACTCCTACATTTTGCCTACTCAGGTTATATTACCTAGGATAGAGGTCATCGCTTAACGTTGCTTCCGAAGGACGGTGTGCTCAAGGTTTTTTACCTCCCTGATGAAAACAACTTTAGAGCCCTGGCTTTTGAACCCGCAATCTTGAGTTCAGTAGACCCTCTTTTTTATTTTGTTCTATAATTGTTAATACTGATGACACGTGTGTCCAACTCAAACATCTAATAACTGATTATGTATCTAATTTATAGGCTATTTTGATATATACGAGTATATTTTCATGTCATGGATTAACAGAATTGAATTGTATTATAATATATAATCATTATATATACATAATAATATATAACTTAAGCATGCCGTCCTTCGGGTGGGATTTTGAACGTTGGTCCCGAGCCTCGTCAAATCCCTTACCTAAGGTGAATAACAATTTAGGGATTGTCATTTTAAATTGATTAAATTTAAATGCAGAAAATTACATTTTGGACTTATCGGATGGAACATCATTGCTGTTGCTCCGAAAAATGTGAAGTTATTAAAATAATCCTATGAACAAACTTCACTTGAATTACGAGGCGGTTTTGTTGGGGCTCTGTCGTCTGTGATCTGTGCTAATTGAATGTGTTTTTTTCATGTTATTGATAGACACCTAATCCCTAAATCTCGGTTTCAAATTCCAAAAAAAATTTTTAGCTTCTTTTTTTCTTTTTTAATCCTACCATATAACTGCAAATGATGATTTGTCCCTTGGATGGAATCAGTCGGTTCCAGCTAATTGGAGAAGCGATACTCATCTCTCACTGTCACTGTACTGCAGTATCGTGTAATTTACATCGATATTTGATATTTCAAGTATAATAGAAAGTCAACTGTAACTGCACTTGGGAATTGTAGATTTAGGTTAACTTAGGTTTTATGACTCATGCCTGGGCTTTAACTACGAGGTCATATCGCCTACTACCAGAGCGCTCTTTCGTCATTCTGGTGGACATGAGCCCGACTCTACTGTGAGAGTCCTAAATTTTCGAAGGATCAAGTTTATTTTACCTCCACGATAAAATACACTAAAGGTGTTGGCCGGGTTTTGAACCAGCGATCTTGAGCTCAGTGAGCAAGCACGCATACCACTGAGCCACCGGCGCCCTTTTTATTTTATCTATTGCTTTAAAAAAGTGGGGAAGGACTATATTTCCTTCGGACTTTTCTTACAGTCCAGGGGATGGCATTGTTGTGATTCTGGTTTCGAGTTGATTTCATTGTGTTCGAGAAGCAAATTTGATCTTTCCATCTGGGGCTCAACGTGTTAAGCAGATATCACTAGTAGAATGAGTGAAGAAGTCTTGACGCTGATTACATCACACCGACCTTATGAGGTAATCCGATAGTTAACTGCTATTTGATGAGGAAGGATGATTAAACTCCCTTCACAGGTTACCGGTGATGGAGAGTAGTTCCAGTAGCCAGTTCCAGATCCAGTAGCAGTGACTATATACCGGTTTCACACCTACAGTAGCAGTGACTATATAAAGGATTCACACCTACAGTAGCAGTGACTATATAACGGATTCACACCTACAGTAGCAGTGACTATATAACGGATTCAGACCTACAGTAGCAGTGACTATATAATGGATTCACACCTACAGTAGCAGTGACTATAACGGATTCACACCTACACATAGAGTAGTCTCACCTGTTGAGGAACACTTTCTAGGTCACTGCTCTGTCCTCGGTTTGTTTTGACTCACTCATATAGTCAGTCTTATATTGTACAACTTACTTCCAACAATCTTTATTAATCAAATCACTGCTTAGCAATCGTACAAATTTCACTGTATATCTATCTAAGAGCCTCCGCTGAATTGATTACTGGTAGGATGAATGGATACGAAATTTTATATGGGATTCAGTTTTATAAACAACTTAAACCCAAATATCTGCGGAAATATTGAAAATTTATATATTGCGATACGAAAAATTTTCCAAGTTCTCCCTCACACTGGAAGTGTTACATAACTTATGGACGACCCCTAAGTTTTCAAGAAACGGGTACAAATTGCGCCAGCTGAGTAGGTCAGACGGACGGATAAGTGGCGTCGTATAAAGCTAATTAGGGCTTCCCCGTAGGGCTGTCCCTCTGGAAAGAGGACGTGCCTGAGGCTGGCTATGTCTGTCTGTGTGTTTATTATTTCGTCAAGGTGTGATAACGTAGCCAGTGCTACGTGAGGTTGTCAGCTGCGTACTGTCTCATTAACAGTGGCTCTCCAAGCCTGTTCTTTCCAGCGAGCATGTCTCATGTCTGAATCCCACAACTACCTCCCCGCTATCCAAATAATAATGTTTATTGATGGAGAGAACTGAGGGCAAACAAGGCAAGATGTGTTTATCTTTGTAAAATGTGAAAATTGTTATTAACTAGCGGGTTACACGGCGTGGCTCGGGAGTAACTTTGTGTTATATTACTGCATCTCAAGCTGATAACGATATCCGGATAAAGAATGAAAGACTTATCCTCCCCCCTTCTCCTTCCACTCATCCTACCACCTTCGCTACTGAAAATGTTATTTATCTTCATTATTAATCTCAAAAATCTTTCGTACGTATCCTATTTCTGAATTGGAAGATACAAAATCAGACAAACTAACAGACACGAAACCTAAAAGCCACCTGTATGATTCGAAACGGATGAGACCCAAATAGTTTTCGAAAATCCCCACCCTCTCATAGTTTTATCTCTCCTTTGGGTTTCATGGTAACCTGACTTTTCTGTTTAGACTTTACGTCCGAGTGTCTGTCGCTGTCCTTTCTCCCACACCCCCAACCCTCCAAGACTTCGAACTTGGTATATTAATGGAGTGCAAACTCAGGAAATATACGGACAAATTTCTGGGAAATCTAGTTTAGAAAATATGTGGAAAATTGCGATGCACTAGTGGGAAAAATAATAAATATCTAAAAATACACTTGGGAAATCAAATTGGTATTGAAGCTCGCATGAGATACAAGCTAGTTTCCATCATTTTAAAAATGTTGGCCGTTAATGGCGTAAATACGAGCAGCGGCTGTAGAATGCATGGTTTTTTCCCTACAGATATGATATTTAGGTCAGAGACATTGAGGCGGAGACAGGAAAAGTACATATAAATTCATCAAAAATATGGGCAAAATTTAATAATAAATAAATTAAATAATAACGCGGTGAAAAAAAACCTTTAGCACGGCGTCCTTCGGATGGGACGTTAAGTGATTGTCCCGAGCCTGTGTGATGTCAGGTACTCGTTAAAGACCCTTGGTGAATAAAAATGAAGGCTAGGCAAAATTTAGAACTGCCATAGTTGAGTCGAGCTCATGTCCATTAGAGCGAAGACAGAGCGCTCTAGTAGTAGGCGATTTGACCTTGTAGCTAAAGCCCAGTCATGCGTCACAATAACTAACTAATAAATAAAACAAAACAAATTAACTCTAAAACCACCCAAATTAAGATGTCGCTATGCACACATATGAAAATTGTGATTTGGGAGACCCCACAAAATGGAGAAACAGCGGTGATTTTTTTTTTTAGAACCTCACGTATCTATGGCTGCGTTATCACACCTTGACGAAATAATAAACATACAGATAGGCTTCGGCCTAGGCCTCTCTCTCTCGGCACGTTCTCTGCCAAGAGGGACATTGAGGAGGAAGAACTAATTAAACATACATACGCCGCGTCGCGTCTGTCTGTACCACCCTGTCGGTGGGTGCAATTTGGACAAAATGGAGACGTAAAAAGATGATATAGGACGGTGTCTGTTGATAATGTTGGGTATGTGTCTGAAGATAAACAGTTTCTTTGAGTCCTTCTGTAGCTGTCTTCATGGTCGGTCATTGTGCCATGGGCTGAGGTCCACCGACAACTGTTCCTCTGGCACATGTCATTATATTGAAAAAAAAAAGATGATTTTTTACCATTTTTTTTTTTTTTTTTTTTTTTTTTTTTTTTTTTTTAAATTATGAGTGACATCTCTAAGACATATGCGATGTAGTCGGTTATAACTTATTAATATCCTAGTCAAGAAGTAACTATTTTTTAACATCCAACCGAAAATAAGGGAGGGAATGTTACAAGTTCATTTGTGATTTGTAGGTGGTAGAGTTAATGTATTCGGTCTAATAACTGTCGATGTTAATAATTTGTCGATATGAAATTTAGTATGTCGATTAAGAAGTCCGAGTAAAACACATATTGATTGTCAACCAAGTCGGTAAATTGATTTCAGCGGGAGAGTGGAAACGTAGTTAATTAATCTTTGCTGGGGAAATAAACTATTTTTGCACCTGACATCGTACAGGCTCAGGACTATCAACGTTCCATTTAATTATATCTTAATAATAATAATTTTTTTTTTAGGTTCCCTGTAGAGCTAATTACAGTGACGAGAACTATTGGACATGAGCTGTTGGTGAGGTTTTGGTAGGTAAGTGTGCTTGCTGTCTGAAAGGTGTTATCAATTCATAGGGGAGGTAAACTCTCCCCGATCTTCATAACGATCCGCCTGAAATCATCAATAATAGATGTTTCTAAGAAAAAAAGGTATAAGATTTACAATAACCAGGAGGAGTATGCGACTTTTATAAGAAGCTCGGTCCGGTCCATTAGTGACTCCTTCCCCAAGCTACATTGGAGAGAACGGAAGTCGTCGGTCAATTACCGCAAATGTACTTATACAACACCAATTAATGCTCTCCGTGTAAAAAAAAATGGACCCGTTGTCTACTTGCGGAAAATTTATAAATGTTGTCCTTATAGGGTTTTTAATTTACTTTATTTTAAATTTCGAACTATAGTCGGGGGTCCGAGGAAACGCCCGTGCGAAATTAAACCGCCCCTTTCATTAGACATATACTGCACAGGCGGACCATTTATTGCTACTGTTTTTGACGACTATAAATCGCCCTTGTGACTCATTGACAGGGTAGTTCACGTTTGTTAGCCCCCCTCTCCATCACGAATCATACACAGTCAAGTAATAGCCCTATGAACAAGTTGAGGGCCACAATTCAGCCAAACATTGGCCGGGGTCATGAAGTTATAAAGTGAGGGGAACGCAGGTCAAGTATTCACTATCAAATGTAGATCCTCATTATGGGTGTCTTTTTATTGAGCTGATGATGAGTTCATACAGATATGTCTATCTAAAAAAGTATCACGCGGGAAAATAATCACGTGACTGGTTTGATAGTAAAATCAGAATCGAAAGAATCAAGTTGATATTAATCAATAGTGATTGATGTTGCTGTTTTTTGTGACCCATGCCCGTAGCTTTAACTATGAGGTTATATCGCCTACAAGCAGAGCGCTCTATGAGTCTATACCTGACATCGCAGAGAGACTTGGGACTATCACGTCCCTATCCTGTACTGTTACTCCTATCCTGTACTAGGTGTTGTCTATATTTGATAATGGGTCCCTGTGATGCTCGTGTGTGCGTCTCCTCCAAATCCTACAAGCAGAGCGCTCTTTCGTCGCTCTATGAGTCTATACCCTTACATCGCAGAGAGACTCGGGACCATCACGTCCCTATCTGTACTGTTACTCCTATCCTGTACTAGGTGTTGTCTATATTTGATAATGGGTTCCTGTGATGCTCGTGTGTGCGTCTCCTCCTCCAAATGATAGCCACCCCCTCCCCCCTCAGAACTGGTTTGCTCCCCCCTCCACCCTCTCTCCGTCTGTTATTGTCCTGTGAACTCGGTCCTTGCACTCGAACACACTACACTATACTCTCTCTCCAGCTAACCCCCCCTCCCTATATTTACATGACATATCTTCAACTAGTTCATACTCCCTTCACCTTTCTTAGATAATCATAACTAATTATAATAATTATTTTTATTTTCATTAAACCATAACATGGTAATATGATACGTTATAAAAATGTATCCATCAAGACAGCTTATAAATTAGGTACATAAGCAGTAACAATAATAGTAAAAATAAAAATAAATGAGTATAAAAATAATAATACTGATAAATACAAATGATACCCTTTTTTTATATTTTAAATTGTGATAAATATTTTTTATAATTCTTCCAAAAGTGTCTTCTTTCACGACAATATTTCTGTACGTTCTTCCATCCCTTACTCAGGTCACACAATGTATGAAATATAGAAAAGAAAAATTAATAAAAATAAAATAAATTATCGTGTAGTCCAGAGAACTGCGCGGGCACTATCACACTTTGCGCAATATTTCCTTTCCATCTATAATCTATTCGTTACACCTATTTATCTCTCCAGTCGTCATGAAAAAATCCTCATTAGAAATACTAGTTAATTAGTTATTATGACTCAAGCCCGGGCTTTAATTACGTGGTCATATTGCCTACTACCACAGCGCTCTTTCGTCACTCTGGTGGACATGAGCCCGACACTACTATGGGAGTCCTAAATTTTGCCTTCCCTAAATGTTAATTCACCTTGGGTAGGAGTTTTTAACGATTACTTGACATTCTACAGGCTGAGGACCATTGCTTAACGTCCCATCCGAAGGGCCTCGGCCGGGTTTCGAACCCGCGAACTTGAGCACAGTAAGCAAGCACGCAAACTGAGCTACTGGCGCCCTCTAATAAATACGATTAATTGTTTATTTTATATATTACATATTAGAGGGCGCCATATTAGCTCAGTGGTATGCGTGCTTGCTTACTGAGCTCAAAATCATGGGTTCCAAACTCTGCCGAGGCCTTTAGTTTATTTTACCTAGGAGATAAAATAAAATTAAGCATGCCGTCCTTCTGGTGAGACTATGAGCGGCGGTACTGAGCGGTACAATGTCAGATACTCGTGAAAGACTCCCTACCCTAGATGGATAAAAATTTTGAGTAGATAACATGACAAGTGGTCAGACTTATGTCAGTACCACCCACTATGCGTACCTATATACCCACTATGCGTATACTTTCTTTTTTTTTGGGGGGGGGGGGGGGGAATTACCTGAACTAAAAGGGTTTGACAACTTTACCTGACTGTACCTAACTCCGATTCCATCTTGCGTACGGAAAAAAAAACTTGGCATCATGCAGATATACATAATTTATGCAGATTTGGGTAGTACACATGAGGAGACCAACTTTGTTCCAGTAGTATTTGCACTCTTGCCAAACAAGTTGCTAGTAACTTACGACAGGATGCTCCGCCTGATTAAAGCTCAGGTGCCTGATTGGAGCCCTGAAAAAGTGAATATTGACCTCGAACTTACTGCAATATCGGCTCTGAAAAAAATCTTCCCTACCTCTCAAGTGATAGAAAGAGTGTTCGCATTTGGGGTATACGCAAATAGGGAGGCACCACTTATGTCCATCAGAGTGAAAAAAAGAGCGCTCTGATAGTAGGCGATAGGACCCTTGTAGTTAAAGCCCGGGCATGATAACGAAGTAACTATTACATGTTACTTTTGATCGGATCTTTATCAAACAATACTTGAGAAAAAAAAAATTAGTTCATAAAATGGTAGGTACTTTTAATGTTAATCAAATTTGCTAAGACACTTCACCCAACATTGAAAAAGAAACGTCTCTGCCCGGGGCTAAGAAGACAAAGGATATTGTATTCCAATATTTTCAATAACTATGAAGTCAATATAATAATCAGTTTCTATTAACTGCCATTAGGAACAGTTTTTTCAATAATTATTGCAACATTTTTTTCTTGCAATAATTCATTCCAGAGTGAAGAACAATACAAACAATTAAAGTGACTAGTAGCTCAGAGACCCTGACGTCATCTGGTGACAGAAAGTAGCGATACATTAACTGCTACTGTTACTATCATCTAATGAAGTAACAGCTACTTCCATCACCTATTGTTACTTGATAGTCACTTTTTTTTACTTCCCCAGCTATAGTATAGGGGAAGGTATGTAATCGGTCAAAAATTCGATAATAATTTCATGTTGTTAGACCTCCAGATTCCGAATATGAGAAAAAAAGTATCTGTCTGGGTGTGTGTGTCGGGGAACACGATATTTCCCGATAGAATGATTGTATCGACACGAAATTTAATATATGAATCCAGCATCTATCTATCGATAACACCTATTGTTTTTCAGTTAAATCGACCAAGGAAGAGGAGGATTAGGAGGAAGCTTAACATAAAAAATCGAATAACTGTCGATATAATGAATGTATCGACACTAAATTCAATATGTGAATCCAGAATCCCCTATCGATGACACCTATTGTTTTTCAGTTAAATTGACCAAAGAAGAGGAGGATTAGGGGGAAACTGAATGTATCGACACGAAATTTTATAATATAATGGGTGCTCAAAACCCTGCAAGGACAACACCTGTCAAATCGGCCATGGGGTGAGGGGGGGGGGGGGGATTAGGATAGAGGCTTACTCAAAAAACTCGAATAACTGTCTTTGTGATAAATGTATCGACACAAAATTTCATATCCGAATCCAAAATGTCATAAGAAACGTATTCATTTTCAGCGGAATCGGCAGAAGGGAAGGGGAGGATCAGAGGGGGGCTCAACTCAAAAATAACAATAACTGTCGATAAAAATGAATGTATCGATATGAAATTATATATTTTAAGTTAAAATCCAATGAGGACACAATCTGTCAACAAAGAAAAAGTGGTCGGTGCATCATCGCCAATGTGCTTCCCCAGAACGTATTAATCAATTAACTTTTCGCTTCCCTCCACAACCAGTGGGCCGTTTGAACTAATAATAAATAGTTGACATAAATAGGGGCTTCTAAATCCTCCTGCTAAATTATATCATTAATAAATTATTATCATTATATCGGCAGTTATTAGGTTTTTTAAATTGAGCCCCCTCCGTGAACCTTCTCTTCCCTTCGGCTAGTTTTGTTGAAGTTTAACAGGTAATCTTTTGTCCTCATGGGGTTTTGACCTTAAATAGGAAGGTTAATGTCGATATGCTCATTACATGGACAGTTCATCTCTCCCTCTTAGCATCCCTCCCTTCCCCTTGAACAATATGGCTGAAAATCAATAGGTGTTGCATTATGGGATTCTGGACACGCATAAAATATCGTATCGATGCATTCGTTCTGTCGGCAGTTATTAAAGTTTTTGCGTTAAGCCTCTAATCCCCCCTTTCCTTGAGTCGATTGGGCTGAAAAATGATATCTGTCGTCCTTATTGTGATTTTGAATTCAAATATAAAATTTCATGTCAATAATTCATTCAATCGAGAGTGATCCTGTTCAGAGAAATTCATTGACTTTTTTTTTTAATTTTTGGAATCTGGACGTCGGAAACGTTGAAACACCGCTTCAAATTTTTGACCGATTAAATAACTTCCCCTATACTTACGGTGGGACAGTAAAACCTGGTTTTGAACCCGCGATCTTGAGCAGAGTAGGCACGCTAGCTCTGTGCTACCAGCATCCAACATGTTGAAGATTTAAGCTCTTACTTATCGAAAGTAGACTTCGACAAATTACTATAAAGCTTTTTTAAATGTCTCATAAGAATTTATTGATTTAGAAGGTGTCGGCTAATCCTCCAGGTCCTTAAAAGATTTTAAAATTAAATTATATTTTTTATTTATTATTCCCATAAGATCGAGAAGATATCTTGGAGGTACCAGGGTCTTAAAGAGGAGATTAATGTATCATAATAACAGTAACAATAATTTAAATTATAATAATAATAAAAATAAGGAGAGAAGGCTGGCTCTTGTCTCTTCACCCATAAAGGGGTCTAATTTCAGAAATCTCTTTGTTATGAATATATTTGTATGTAAATGGTTGTGTTAAAAGAAACTAGAACTATTATTTATGTGTTTATTCATTACATTAACATTTATGTATGGTATTATATATATTTGAGGTAGGATTACTTTAAAGGATATCCATAACTGTGAAGGATACTTCATATTCTAGGGGGATTTCGTTAATATTGTCATCTTAGTGAAGTTGTGGCATAGACAGGAAGTTGTCTGCGGGGATTCTAAAAGATTGTTTATGAAAATGGGGGATCAGAATATAACTGGTAGCCTGGTTCAGTTGTAAATAGTCTGCGTTTTTATGAAAAGGGACAGAGAGGTGAAGGTTACTCAGGGGGTGTTCGACAGTGTGACAGTAATATCGAATATCGAACATAGCTAGTGTATAGTCAACTCTTTTGAAAGAAAGTCCTGTCTTCTGGCGTACCATCTATCGGAAATCCTTTCAGATCTTCAGTTTTCAAAAGAAGTGTAATGTTTTAAAAACATGGAATTTCCATGTTTTTATGACATAACTGTACATGAGAAAGGGACAGGAAAAACCCCCGTGGGGGCTGGAGAAGGGACAGTTTGGATTGTAAACATGTTGAACTTCCATTTAGTATTTGTTAAGTCATGGCTGAAGATGGTAGCAATACTGCAACTACTCCCATATATTATATATATATTTTGTAAGATAGACAATATTTTAAAAAAACATATCTACTTTTCTCTTTATTCTTTAGTAAGTCTTTCCCAGTATATCTACAGAAAATGTCAAGTATCAATTAGATATGGGTGCAATTCATATATCAACATAAACAGTCAGAACTCGAAACTTATACAGACGTTCGGAAATGCAAACAACGTCATTAAATCACATGCATCTCGATATCAACCCATAATCAATAACTGGAACAACTTTAATTCTTTATTTTTATTTTTTTCGTGTTGACTAACTGGTTTTATTGACCAATCGCAGAAACAAAAAAATTGTTTTTGTCTACATTTCAAAATTTTAAATTCGTTTTAATTCAGATAAATGTAAGGCTGAGCATTGCCCGGGTTGGTCAGTCATTTCTTTATATTTAAGAATATCGAACAGTTATTCTTCTTGATTGGTGTTCTCCCACTTGAAGGAATATAACAAGTATTTATCGTGTAGCCAGACCAGAGAACTGCGCAGACACTATCCCACTTTGCGCAATAATTCCTTTCCATCTGTAACCCTATTCGACACAGATATCACTTAGGTTGCTCCAGTCGACACTGATAAATCCTCGACATAAATACCATTACTTATTTATTTTGTAGTTTGTTATTGTGATTTATGTCCAGACTATAACCACGAAGTCATCGCCTACTACCAAAGCGCTCTTTCATCACACTGGTGGACAAGAGCTCGATAGTGTAATAAAACGTCATATTACCCGTGCAACGTCGGACATCCTGCTAGTGTTTACATGCTGTAAATATTAATGGACGATGGGAGTATTGTTAGTATGAGCTATGATGGTGATAAGTCAGTGCAGAGCTGGCCCTGGGCTCTGTCCTTGACATTCACCATCAGGGTCATCTTACTGCAACTGCACTTCAGTGCACTTTGTCACAACATCCCACCCACATCCAATCTCTCAATAAGTCAAATGTTTACAAGTTCTTTCAGTTTTATTGCTAGGAAAACGGGAAAAGCAAAATTATCAAATGTATGAAAAAAAATCACGAGGCTGAAAATGTTTTTTTTTTTTTTTTAACTCTGTACACTACATTGGGGTAGATATATTCAGTGTAATATAAACAAATTATGGAAACATGTTTTCTATTTTGCATATAGTTGGAAAGCTCAGGAACTAAGCAATATTAAGCCATCAAAATGGTGGATGAAAATGAACATATTTGTTTAACAAGTGCGGAAAGCGGCACTTTTCTCGCGAGCTGGTAATATTGTTAGTTATTGTGACTCATGCCCGGGCTTTCATTTGAGACCATTTCGCCTACTATCAAAGTGCTCTTTCCGTTTTGGTGCGCCAGCTTTTTATTAGACTTATTCTAGCATCCCCTTCACCTACATTTAGCTACATTTACAACTCACAAAAATGAAAATTAAATCTAAATAGTTATTATGACTCATGCTCGGACCTTGACAACGACGTCAAATCCCCAACTACCAGAGCGCTCTTTCATCACTCTGGTGGACTCTACTATGGGAGTCCTAAATTTTGCCTACCATAAATGTTTATTCACCTAGGGTAGGGGACCTGACATCGTACAGGCTCGGGACCATCACTTAACGTCCCATCCGAAGGACGACGTGCTTGTTTCTTTTATCTGGGAGGTAAAGGCCTCGGCCGGGTTTCGAACCCACGATCTTGAGCTCAGAAGGCAAGCAGGCATACCACTGAGCTACCTATGTTGGAGTACTAATAGCAAAAATGTCAAAAACGGGATGACACGAAAATGACTGAGTATTGTCAGTATTTGGAGCCTATTTCGTGGATGGCCTTTCAGGATATGTGGAATTTCAAAAGGGGTTGTTGTGTGGGGCCAACCCCTAAAATGAGAGCTAGTTCTTTAGCGTTTCATTGAATTCTCATGAAATACTCCACAACTTCCTCTTTGTACATCAGTCTGGTGACATCTAGTAAGAAAATCATATATATTCTTATTTTTTTTAGAAGTTTGCTTCATTTGTGAAAAAGGCACCATTTATTTATTAAAACCTAACACAAAAATTGTTCCTTATTAAATTTCTTTTCATTTTTTTTTTTTTTTTTTTCAGATTTAATGCGGGAAGCAACTTATCCGAGAGCTACAGGCCGCCAAAGATGAAAAAATACACTTCTCATCACAAACGGGGGTGTTCAGAAGGGTGAGGTATAACATAGATTTTACAAAATTCAATTAAAAAAATTAGACTGTAAATGACTTGGTAAAGTGAAGTTAGACGAAGAGAGAACGAAGGAAGGAAGGCTCGTGTGAGGACCTCCCATTACGGCTCAGCTCTCTGTACTCAGCAATAAACCTTGATTGGTCTTTCCACGTGCCCCCCCCCCCCCCCCCCCCCCCCTAGCCAACTATTTTTTAACAATTGCAATTACCGTTTACTATTTCCTAACACCTGCCCCCCCCCCCCCCCCCCCCCACTCTTCAAATGTAATTACTATTTTCAAAAATAAAACAGAAACATTCTTTTTGAAATCTTTTCGACGAGATCCTAAAATAAGTTAAAGTGAATCTTTTCTATAAATCTTTCTGCTTCTGCATTTTTGATGAGAAGAGATTTTTTGAGATCTTTCTATTTATGCAAAGGTGTTAGTGTTTATCTTATCAATGTAGAAGGAATTCGAAGTTCTGTCGTGTAAATAAAAACTCAATATTTGGCCAACGTTTCTGAAACTATTTATTTCCTTTTTCAGGACTTTACAATGATGTGTGTGGTGAAGGTGACACACAAACTAACAACACCGTCACCACACACATCCACTCAAGTCATTATAAGGTAATTTTTATTTATTAGTTATTTAGATATATATATATATTGTTTTATATAGGTTATTTTATTACTACTTTCAAAATTTGTATTTATTTTTAATATTTATTTATTTATTATTTTTATTTTTCTCTCTTTCATTTATGTTAAAAAAATTGTTTCCATCTATTTTTCAAATTATTATAAAGTATCTGTTTATATCATTGTCCAAAATGTATAATTTGTTTGTTTATATTAGTTTAGTTAAGTTTATTAATCTATATAAGTTGCAATTAATGATTAGGAACCTGTGTCACTGTGTGGTGAGGGGAGTTAGGCTGGTGAGGGGAGTTAGGCTGGTGAGGGGAGTTAGGCTGGTAAGAGCAGCTAGGCTGTTGAGGGGAGCTAGGCTGGTGAGGGGAGCTAGGCTGTTGAGGGGTGTTAGGTTGGTGAGGGGAGCTAGGCTGGTGAGGGGAGTTAGACTGGAGAGGGGAGTTAGGCTGGTGAGGGAAGCTAGGCTGGTGAGGGGAGTTAGGCTGGTGAGGGGAGCTAGGCTAGTGAGGGGAGTTAGGCTGGTGAGGGGAGCTAGGCTGGTGAGGGGAGTTAGGCTGGTTGTGGGAGGGCAGAAGACTGGAGGCTGGAGGCCGATGGAAACCTACCACTTATCTATGGACCGGTTCTAGGAAGCAACAGCCGCACCACCTTTATACCATCCATCTAACTATCCAATCCAAAACAAAAAAATAAATAAAAAACTTGTAATTCGCATGCGCGCTCCGCAGGGGAAATACGTAGTTGCTCACTCTATTCATCTGGTGAGGTTATTTCTTGGCTTTATTTATTTATTGTTTGCTCTTGTTCTTGTGATTGATTTTGTCTTTATTTACAGATTTATTCTATCTTTTTACGGTTCTTTTAACAAGAAATTTTTGCTTGGGCATTCTGTTTGTAAAATGTTGCTGGTTGATCTTCTCCCCAGCTGTACTAAGTATAGAAGAAGTTGCTAAGGAAAATAAAGAAGACAGAGCTAAGTAATGAAAAAAGGAATTATGATTGGTAATGACTAACAATAAGTCTGACTAACCCAACAATTGTTGTTACCTCACACTCTACTTATTCTCTTCCAGTTTTGTTACTTTTTGTTGTTACTTCTCTGTGAATCTCATTAAAATTAGTTATACTATTTCATATTCTCTTTCGAGTGGCCTTCGGATAAGCCATATCGGCAGAATAGAGGGAAGGGTTTGGTAGGGGGACCATCCTGGGATAGTGGAGGAGTGTACCCTGAGGATGCCACAAGTTCATTCCCCTACCTACCTCAACTTATCTGCAAAAGCAGCTTTTGTGGATTGCTTTTATTTTATTTAACGTTCACATTTCAATCAAATTGTCATCGGTGAACCACCGGCGTTGTACTTCCCCAGCACGAATTAATCAACTGATTTTTCGCTCTCCCTCGAAATCTAATCGATCGTTTGGGCTAATTATCAATAGTTGACTTTCATATGAAATCCTGAATCCTCCTACTAAATTTTGTGTCGATACAATCATTACATCGGGAGTTGGGGGGGGGGGGGGGGGGGGGGGTGTTAAGCCCCCTCTCTCGGTCCCTCATTACATAACTCTCTCTATACATCGAATAGCAGGGCAAGAGTCAAGTGGAGAGTGATTGTGAGGTCAGTTCGTGTAGTCTTCTCTCCAGTGCACCTCCCATCCCTCAACAATCCCATCCCTTCATAAATAACGTCCGCTACCTAGGCACCCTACTTCATTAGCGACTTACCTGGAACCCACACAAATGACCGATAAGACAAGAAATAAACAGACGATATAAATTTTTAGACTACTTGACCAGAGATCTAATTATTTCTCAATGCCATATAGTGCTCTACTAAAATATATGAGGTGGGTACAAAATATAGGACTCCCACAGTAGAGCTAACAGGGAAGGGATAAGAGCATTGGATGCTTAGGTCCCTAGGTGTACACACCACTCCTTCAACTATATCTTATCTATTAAGGTTTCTCAAATCTCGCATTTTAATGCAGTAAATTCAACTTTAGAACAAGAAAAGGAAAACAACGTTTTGTGTAGAGAGAGTTCTTTCTAACAAAACTGGGAAATCATGAAATAGATTTTTAAAAAAATTGTGCATAATTTGTAAACTGCATAATACATCTCAATTTGTGAATTTCTTTTTTTTCATTTTGACTGAATTATTACTAACAATTACTTAATACAATTTTTTTTTTTTTGTATTATAATGAAATGAACTCCAATCATTTGGGGAATAATTGAGGTTATTATGAATATTATACTGTCAGTAGGGATAAAAAAAAAAAAAAAAAAAAAAAAAAAAAACTGATAATATAGAACAGTTGTCATTATTAATCACTGTAATCTTGTGTTGGTAGGCTGATGAATAATGGAGAAGAGGGACTGAGCTGTGGTTGTGGAGGGAGACACCAGATGGCAGTAAGATCAGGAGACTGGCACCCACCTCTCTTACACTCATCACTACCAAATTAATTGCTCTTTCAAAGGTTTACTTATCTTTTATATTATTACTTTCAATAATATAATATTATTAATTATTATATAATTTAATTAATATGAATCTATTTTTTTAATGAACTATAAAACTCTATACATCCTATCTTTTTAGTAATTTTAAGGTTGGGTCTGTCTTGATTTATTCTATGTAATGTTTAATTTTTGACCTTAGTCATTTCGCTAATTTGATTTACTAAAACAAATGAAAGGTGCTCCATGATTAGTTGAAATATAATTTACCATAAACTCTTTTGTTTCTCTTCTTACTTCTCAAAAGAAATCTATTTCAAGAAGAGTATCGTAAATTAATTATATATATTTTGCAGTGCATTGAAATTTTCATAAATATATAATTTTTTGTAGAAGAATCGGCTCGAAGTATAAGACTGTATTAGGTCTACTAAGAAAAGTTGTCTATAATTAGACTTCTAAGAAAAGTTGTCTATAATTAGATCTACTAAGAAAAGTTGTCTATAATTAGATCTACTAAGAACAGTTGTCTGTAATTAGGTCTCCTACTAAAACAGTACTCTTTCGGATGGGATGTTAGCGATTGTTCCAAGCCTGTACAGGTAATCGTTAAAGACTCCTACCCTAGGTAATTGAACCTGGATAGGCAAAATTTAGGCCCTCCAGTCAGGTTCATGTAGAGCAGAGCGATTTAACCTCGAAGTTAAAACCCTGGAAGGAGCCAGAAAAATAAAAACGACAGTTTCTTGTGACTATTTTAGTAGTAGTTGACTAATAATTATTGCCCTCCAGAAAAAAGAAAAAACAATATGATAACCTTTTCATTAAATTGTCGGTAAATCATCGGAAATTTGCATGCTTAGCTGGAATCATTAGCAATAAACTAAGTTTTAAATTGAACATGAAGTTCTCTTTCCACCATTTATTTTCCAAACCAGAAAAGTTTTTCATATACCCTAGTATTAGGGCTGAATTTGGATAAGCCACTGAGGATGACGCTTTAGTGTACAAAAGTCGATTCTGCTTTGGAGAATAAACAGTGTAATGACAACTTCTTGTTTCATTGGATAGGTACTCTCCATCCCATAATATCGTACTATCATAAACAGACTAAGTTTTCTCTCCCCCTCTCAACCCTTCAACCGATTTGGCTGAAAACCAGTAGTTCCTAATTCGACACCTTGTGTGACGTAGTCAGATGAGGCGATGTGGTGGGGGGTGTCATGGGCCTCCTGCACTACCAGAAGCTAATGGCCTTCAGATAGGGATCTCTTGGCTAAGTGGACTCAGGCTACTGGAGTTACACCATGAAAACGGCGCATTATATAGGCAGACCACAATACTTCCACGTCCATCGGCTTAGTCGCATCTAGGCTATTTTTGTTTTTTCTGAGACCTGATCTGATGCCATTTGAAAAGTAGTTCTAATAATTATTAGGGTTGGGATCGGAATGAATGGTACCTGGCTACCTATGTTGGCCATAATAATAATAAAATCGAAGATCGGTACATATTGTGCATATATCATCAAAAACCTGCGCATTTCATTGTATTTTTTAAATTATTTCTAATTTTTTTATTTACTTCAAGGAAAAAATATAAATCTGAGGTAAGACCAATGTGTAATGCAATTAAAAATAAAAGCAATGGCATAAGAAAAAATAAATGTATGTAATTTAATTTATACATTTTACTTTATTTTATACACAACAAAAAAAATAAATAAATAAGAACTAATATTTGTGTTTCGGCTGGCACACGAGGGGTCTGGGTCCTCAAGTCTATGCCGGCCTACATAGGTCTCTAGAGACAACATGGAGCAGGTTCCTCTGCCATATTCGTCCGGGTCCCCGGGCAATGCCGCAATATCATAGGCTTGGGGTCAGGGTGTGTCTTGTCGGTAATCCCAGGAACAGAACCTGACCGTCAATGGCTACACTGGACTTATGGTTCTCTTCTTTCAGACAACAATTTAAATATTTTATAAATACAATATAAAGTTTTTAAATGAAATAAGGTACATTTTTGTTGTTTGGGCCAATTTTTCGATACGACGTTTCTTGTAAATTTAATTTCATATAATGTGACTTTGGTTCTTCTGCAGTTGGTCTCATTTTTCGTCCGATTTTGAAATCATATTTAACTTTAAATCCGATCTTGAACAGGCAGATACAAAATGTTCAGCTACTCGTGGTCAAACTGATAGACATGAAAGTTAAAAAACCTCTCATTCAATATGAACTTTTTTTTCCTGAAACGAATAAAATCCCAAATAAATTTCAAAAATATACATTGTACAGCCTCAGACGTCCTCCCCCGTACAGTTGTATTAATTAACATATATTTATTTTATTTTCCAGGTTCCTTCGTCAAGTGTATGCGGGAGACTACTGGAGCAGATTGCAAATTAGAAAATATATTTGGAACACGCTGCTTGAAGAGGAAAGCGACATAAGCCGCCATTTTGACCAGCTGTAAAATGGTAAAGATTTTTCTTTTTCTTTTTTTTCCCCCCAGTTATATATAGTATAGGGAAAGTTATGTAATCTGAGAAAATCAATTATTGAGGAGGGCGCCGGTAGCTCAGTGGTATGCGTGCTTGACTTCTGAGCTAAAGAACGTGGGTTCGTAACCCGACCGAGGCCGTAACCCGACTTAAGCACGCCGTCCTTCGGATGGGACGTTAAGCGATGGTCCCGAGCCTGTACGATGTCAGGTACTCGTTAAAGACCTCTGCCCTAGGTGAATAAAAATTTAGGGTAGGCAAAATTTAGGACTCCCACAGTAGAGTCGGGCTCATGTCCACCAGAGTGACGAAAGAGCTCTCTGGTAGTAGGCGATATGACCTCGTAGTTAAAGCCCGGGCATGAGTCATAAAACCTAACCTAACCTCAATTATTGAGTTGTTGCCGAAATTTTTATGTTTTCTGACCAATTAAATCCAAAAATGGCATAGTAATACAATTTCTGTTTCTATGTCTGTGATCACAATAATTAACGCTGGAATAAATATATTATCTATTCAAAATTGAATATATGCACCCAAAAGCCCACTAGGACGACACCTCTTGCTTTTTTGATTTGGTCGGTCTAAGAAAAGGAAGGGATTAGATGCGGTAAGTCAAAACCCTGATAACTGTGCTTCTAAAAAAATATTCGACAAGACATTTTTTTCATAAGTGGATTCAGAAATTCATAAATAAACCGTCTAATGATTTTCACCATTTCAGTCATAAATGGAATAGATAATATTTCAATAAATAAGTTTCTGTTATTTATTTATTACAAGTTTCTATAATGTATCTGTGTTTCTCCACTTTTCGTGAATGAAGAACCAATATCGGAGTTCTATATCGGAGAAAAATAAATAAATACAATTACAGTTACTGGAAGTATGTTTGTAAGGAGAGGGTCTTCTTGTAGGGATGCAATAGTTCTCTAGTAGCATTGCACTTTAATATGCAGCCTGCTAAATGAAGTAGTACTAATCAATTTGGGGTCTGAGTTCTGTTTACCGGATGTTAGGGTTCCCGCCAAAATTCCCCTTTGACTCCCCAAATTTGAGTTGGATCCTTGGTTTACCTAGCCCTCCTCCCCCTAATTAGCCAATCATGAGTTGATTTAAGCCCGCCTTGCTACAGACGTAGCCCCACGGCCTTATCCAATATATGCCTCTCAGTCAAAGCTGAGTATCAGTCCATCTTGGGATTGATTACTGAATTATTTAATTATACATTACCCAACTGTTAATTATACATTACTATTATAATTTTAATTTATTGTTATAAATGGAAGCCGGCGGAAGCATAATAGGAGCTAGCTTGCATTCTGTGCTTAAGGAGGAAACAAAACCTTGAGCACGCTATCCTTCGGATGGGACGTTAAGCAATGGTCCCGAGCCTTTGTGATGTTCGAAACTCATTGAAGACCCTTACCCTAACTAACCCTTGGTAGGCTACATTTAGGGCTCCCAAAGTAGAGTCACTATGATTTGACGGAAATTAGCCTCCGCTGTCTCTAGAGAGTCGCTCCTCACATCATAATGATATAATATATAAATAAATAATCAACGAGGTTTGAAAGATTCCTAAGAAACTTTTCAGAATCGGGCCTCAGGTAGTAGGCAATATGACCTTGTAGTTAAAGCCCGAGCCTGACTCCCAAAAACAGACAACAATAATAGTAATAAATTGGCGGTCGCAAAGGTTCATAAATTATAACATAAAGAGACGTTGGTGCTTCCCCAGCGTCGATTAATCAACTAAGTTTTTTTTTCTTTCCCTCGAAAATCAACCGATTTTGTTGAAAATCAATAGCTGTTATACTCAGGTATTTCTGGATATTTATACAAAATCCCACATCGATACATTTATTAAGGTTTTTGAGTTAGGACCTCCCTAATCCCTCACTTACCTTTGGCCAATTTCGTGACGCTATGCTAAGCTTTAAAATTGTGCCTTCTAGATAAAGGACTTATATATTATTCGCAAGATATTGTTATTTAAATTTTAGATTATATTAGCAATTGGAATCCTTTTCCTTTATTGAAACGTTTTGAAGAAAATGATCCTTTTATTGAAATTAAAACGGGAAGTAAACAGTAATTTAAATGTATAATATTCTTTGAGATGCTGAGCTTCTTGTCTCCCTGTCAGTTGTCTGTTGAAGGAGAGTCGACGATGAAAGAGACCTGTGTTGGGTAAACAGAAGGACGAAGGACGAAGTTGAGCTAAAAAGGGCCCTAGTAGGATGGTTATTTGGAGAACCGGGAGGGAGGGTCTGTTGAAGTTCCCACGGATAATGAAACCTTTCAGGGTTAATATCATCTGAGGCAGATCAGGGCTCTGCAAGTCAACAAAAGACCCGCCCAAACTCCCAAAATTTCCCTCCTGGAACATTATCAGCGTTGCCTTCCCGACATTTTCAATACCGAAATCCCGGGTTTACAAATGTTATAGATTTGTTTATAACGTATAGTTTTAATTGCAAATGATTGAATTTGTTTTTATAGTAGCTACCTATATATTTTGTTTATACTTAAATATAACTAGTTCATTTTATTGCTGTAAACAATAATATATAAAATTATATAAAGTTTCATTGTATATACACTTGGCTTCTTTCAAAGTACAATAGATTTTTGAGTTTTTTTTAAACTTTACCTCAGCGTTTAAACAAAGTTCTCATTCATTGTGTGTTCAACTTGATTATAATTAGATTTCTAATATCAATTTCGTTTTTTTGTGAATAATTAAGTACAATACGATTATACAAAGTACCTAATTATTGTATGATTAAATGTTGGTAAAGAAAATGTTAAAATAGGGCTAAATAAAGAGCTGGTTGCTCTTGATCGTGAAATATATACAATTTTTGTTATATTCTCGAGGCCACTGATCAATGGGTTTACTGATCATTTGAAACAATAGGATGAGAGCGCCGGGAGGAAAAAATCAATGAAGATATGTCAATTTTGACAGTAGTGTTGTGGATAAGGTTTTAGGAGAAGATGAAGGTAGGACTTGAAACTTATCCATTGTTGCGGAGAGGGACTTGAAGGGGCTTTATAGGAGGGCTGTCCAGTAACCCCAATACCTACTTAGGGAGGCTGAGGGGTAGACTTTATAATACTGAAAGGGCTTAGGGCTGGGTCCGCCGCCCTCAGAGATGTGGTCAAGAGGGGGAGTTTATGATACGAGGGGTCACTTTAGGATGGACCAAGATGGAAATGAGACGTTCGGACACCTGGGGGTTGAGTGGTTAGCTTTACTAACCTCAGAAGACACTTTCCTGACATATATATCTGTGAATTTCTCGCTAAACACTGAGCACTAGATTAAAATATTCAAATAATTGTAACGAACTAAATAATATATTTTTTCCAGTAGGTCATTTCATATATTCATTGTTGATCTGCCTCTGGACAATTAATATTAATTTTCAATATTACCATTGTTAATTTCTGAATCGATTATTTGTCTACTTGCATTCAAATAACCTGTTGCGGTCAGTTTATGTTTTCAAGCAGTGTCGTGAGATGAAGAAGCGAGCGGTCAATTTAGGATGGACCAAGTTAGCTTTACTCACCTCCAGCCGGGCGAGTGATTAGTGTTACTGTCACGTTCATGCTTACAATTACCTGGGCAAGTTGTGCATACAGTTTCCTAACAGATATCTGTTAGTTTCCAGGTAAACACTAGGCCACTAGGTAAACATAATCAAATTACTCATCAATCTCAAGAATTAGGTTTTTCAAAACTCTGGAACACTAGGTACTTGATCTGTAAAGAAAGTATCCGAGAAAAAAAAAAAAAAGTCGGTGGATCAAATGAACTAAGTTTCTGCTCTCTCTGTCTCTCTCTAAACCTTCTTTATTTTTGGCAGAAAGTCAGTAGGAGTCCTAACTATTCCTGTATATTCACTATTCACCTATTCACTTATAAAATTTCATATCAAAATGTTCAATTTATCTCGAGTTATTAGGATTTTTTTAGTTAAACCCTCCTCTTACCCTCTTCATCTTCTGCGTAATTTGACTGAAATTCAATAGCTGTCATCCTCATTGGGTTTCGAATACACATATAAAATTTCATGTCTATAGGTTAGGTTAGGTTTTATGACTCATGCCCGGGCTTTAACAACGAGGTCATATCGCCTACTACCAGAGCGCTCTTTCGTCACTCTGGTGGACATGAGCCCGACTCTACTGTGGGAGTCCTAAATTTTGCCTACCCTAAATTTTTATTCATCTAGGTTAGGGGTCTTTAACGAGTACCTGACATCGTACAGGCTCGGGACCATCGCTTAACGTCCCATCCGAAGGACGGCGTGCTTAAGTTTATTTTACCTCCCAGGTAAAATAAACTAAGGGCCTCGGTCGGGTTACGAACCCACGACCTTGAGCTCAGAAGTCAAGCACGCATACCACTGAGCTACCGGCGCCCTCTTTCATGTCTATATATTCATTCAATAAAGAGTTATCGTAAAAAAGAAGGGGTGTAGCTGAGTGGTTAGAGTGACTTACTGTATCTACCCAAAAACTAGAAAAAAATGAGAAGAAAAGAAAAGAAAAGCAGATTGAACAAAGAATGAAATGAAGGTATTGACAGAGGAGGGACCGGATAAAGGACTTAGACTTAGCGACTATTGTCCAGGGAAGGACTTGAAGGAAGGGCGGGACTTTGGGACAGGACAGGACTGTCCACTCTGAGCCTAGTACCTACTTAAGGAGGGGCACAAGGACTATGTTTAACTTTATAATACTTGGGGGAGACGGATGTTTGACAGTCGGTTAGGGGTGGGTCGACTTAAGATACTTGAGCTCCGAACCGCCTCCCAGAAGGATCTCAGATAAACAGTCCCTTTAAACCCCCCCCCCTCCCCCCTCCCCCCCGGCCCTCTGCCCTTCTTTCAACCCTCTGCCCTTCTTTCAACCCTCAGCCTCTTAAGCCCACTTTTCTATTTCCTTTCTCTTTCCGCTTTTCTTGAGTCAGCGTAAAGCAGTTTCCAATATCTTTCAATCTGTTCTAAGCTTGTGGCTAAGGTGACAATAGACGAGAAGGTTTTTGTTGGATGTGTATCGTTGGTCAGATGACTCTCCAAGTCTACAGAACTGAACTTTCCAAGATCCATGGATCAGTTATCTCGGGATTATAACAAATATATATATATAAAATCATATCGATGAAACAATTGATTATATCCATATATAATATATATATATATATATATATATATATATATATATATATATATGGATATAATCAATTGTTTCATCGATATGATTTTAAATAGATACAGGAGGGCCAATCAATATGGGGGGGGGGGGGGGGGGGGAGGTCAACATACAAATCAACAATGTCTTCGTATTGGTTTCTTACATAATGCGAATATAGCAGAGGAGCGCCTCCACAATTAGTTAAGTACTGTGACTCAAGTCCGGGCTTTTTAACTAAGAAGTCTTTAACGAATACCTGAAATCGCGAGAGGCCCTCATATGCTGAAATATATCACCATGAAACCTCAAAAAAATATTGTCGGTGAATCACAAGCGCGAATTAGACCACTAAATAGTCGCTTTCATAAAACCAATTGACTGATTTGGTTCAAAAACAGTAAGTTCGACTTCTGAATTCTGACTAAATTTCGTGTTGATACTTTCGTTACATCGACAGTTATTAGTTTTGTGTTGAGGCCGCTCCTCTGGTCCCCTCTTTCCCGTTGACCGATTTCTTGTTTCCTTGGAAATTTTTATTACTTTACCTGGAGTTATTGTTTTCATCGGCCGGAAAACCAGGTGAAGACTCAACATTAAACGTGTGCCGCCCTATTACACAACTTGCCCTGTACTTCTTTCAGCTGGGAAGTTAAAGTAACCCAACTTTATTGGTTCTATAAATGCTGGCTCCTGTATTTTTTTTCTCTTCCTCTCAAAAAGATCAGTTTTTATTTTAATCTCAATTTTAATTAAGTAAAGATGCATATTTATTTTCAACATTTTTATGGATTAAAGAAAAAAAAAGTGAACTTTTTAAATGACCTAAATATTTATGGAGGTCATATTTTTTGAACAGAACGACTTCCATAGAGATTAGCGTATTCATTTTGAAAGTAGCGTATAAATAAGGATCATCTTGGATGGAGTTTCAATTAGTGGCGAATGTTTTGAGGGGGGGCGCCCCAATATAGAGGATTTGCATGCTATGTGAGGGGGGGTACGCTAATCTGATCTGTATGCAGATTGTACTGGGTCCACTATGTCAAGTAGGCAACTCTGGACTAGGAAGACACTCCGGAAAGCAGAGGTCCATATGGCAGGGAGTCTGGTACCAGGTCGGTTCTAGCTTCTAATCCGGACTTAGTCAAATCAAGTTCTTTGTAAGGCGGGACTTGAATATATCGCAGGAGATACTTGTCTCCCATAGTCCTTTACTGCGTCTCGCGAGCGAACTACCAAACTATTACTTCCTCAGCTATATGAAGTATAGGAGAAGTTATGTAATTCGATTCAACGAAATTTCCTGTTTTATCTGTGTGTGTGTCTGTGAACACGATAATTCCTGGTAGAATGAACGTATCGACACGAAATTTTATATGTGTTAACAAACCCCAAAAAGACAATACCTGCCCATGTTTCATTCAGCCAAATCGGTCAAATGGGGAGGGATTGGGGGAGGCTTAACTCAAAAACTTAATGAATGTATCGACATGAAAGTTCATATTTGAAGTTAAGACCCAATGAGGACATAACCTGTCAAATTTCATATATATATTCACAAAGGGGAGGAGTGAAAAAACCTTGAGGACGCCATCTTTCGGATCTACTGAATACATTAAATACCTTACTGATGGGAGATGTTAACTGAATTCTTGAAAATAAACAGCAAGAATGTTCTACAAAGTTTATTTATTTATAATATTTATATTTATTTCTATTAAACAATAATATGGTAATAGGATACGTCATAAGAATGTGTACATTAAGATAACTTATAAATCAGATACATGAACAGATATTAACTTTCAAGAGTCTGGATACAAAAATAATAATATTATACAGTAGATAAATAATTATATAATTTATAATACAGTAGATAATTTTTTTATTTAATTAAAATTAAGAAAATCATTTTAGATAACTCTTCAGGAAGTGTCTTCACGAAGACATTTCGGGACGTCCTCACGTCCCTTCCTCAGGTAGCGATATGCGAAATATAGAAAAGAGAAAGAAAACAACATAACAATAACAATTATAATATATATATATATATATATATATATATATATATATATATATATATATATATATATATATGAAAAAACAATTATAATAAAATTACATAAAAGAAAGAAAAACAAGAGAAATAAATTAGTTTATGAATAATAAAAAATAATGGTTAAAACGTAGATTTGATAGATCTTAAAGAGGATATCTGTGGAGGAACTCTACCAAAAAAATAAAAATGAAAGCTATAAATCAAATAATGTTTTTGAATATCGATGGTGGAAAGCCAATACCGTCTATCTGCCTTTTTTTTCAAAATATATATTTTTTTCATTATTGAAAGGGAATTTTTTTTTTTTTTCCCTTCTCTAAAAATGTGCCAACACTGTGTTTGGTGAAAGGTTGTAAAACTGTTAGCTTCCAATATCAACTTTCCAAATTGTTTATATTCTGTAAAAATACCTTCTATTTTTGTGTGATAATAAAAATAGGGTGACAGATAGACGGTATTGGCTTTCCACCATCGATATGAAACATAGTTTTGTTACTTTTGAACAATGAGAAAAGTAATTTAATTTGTTCGGGTCAGATTTCGTAACTTATCCAAGTGTTTACGTATTAAGTTGAGCCCAAAAGTCCGAAATATTAGATGAGACCAAAAAAAAGTTGTGGATTTTGAATACATTGCCCCCGGCCGGTTGCCAGCCCCCTAAAGAGGCCCCGGGGGCCAGTAAGAGCCCCTTTGAGACGCACTATATCCCCCCCCCCTCCATATCCTCGTAGTTAAGCCCCACTAATCCCTCCATTTAAGTGTACAAAGTTAGCACTTCATTAATAATCCCTCTATTCGCCGACAGAATGAGCCCTCTCTCGTTAACTTTTGATATCGTCTCTTTGCCCCGCCTTCTGTGTACTTATCCCAATTTTACATTGTAATCAAAGTTCTACACTCTTCCGCTTTTATAATATTTAATTACCTCTTAAAATACAAGATCTAATGGAATAATAAAATGTTATTTGATTTAACCAAGCTCTTAGAATTAGAAATTCTTATGTAAATGTGCATAACTACATAAATAAAGCTAATCCCTTATATGTATGTTCCAGCATGGCGCGCGACATCGTTCGACTTACATAGATGAAATCTTCACCTGGAGTCTCTGCCAAGATGGGATCACACGAAGACGTCAATGTATACACCACACCGCAACGCAGAAGAGGTCTATTATGTACATATTTATATGAAAATTGAGGACAGACTAAAAAACCGGTTGGGATTTGATCATCTCAAGTTCCACTTTACAATCTTTAGATATTCGAACTTTTTTTTTTTTTTTTTTTTTTTGGCTTTATGTACGGTGCATATTAGCCATGTCAATGTGTTATATATAATTATTTAAGACATCCATGGCCCCGGGAGGGAGTTCTATCTACGAAATAAAACTCACTCCCGGACGGGATTCGAACCCGCAAACCATGGTGAGACCATGCGACCAAAGCCCTACGCTCTAGCCCACACGGCCACCATGGCCCCCGATATTCGAACTTACCCTTGTTCATTTCATAATCTATTTATTTATTAGGTTTTGATGAAATAAATAAAACAAACTTCTTTTCGAAATATATTTTATTATACAAAGATGTTTGTACGATGATAAATTGTCAAAACTGGCAGAATATCAGTTTCGGCGATACACCATCCTCAGGTTTAGTTATAAATAGCAGTTTTTGTTCATATATTTGTATTGATTCATTCAAATAATCTATCGCTATTGCCTTTCAAAAGTAATTTTTTCAACATTTTAAGTCATTTTAGTATTGCTATTAATCAAAATCACTTGTAGACCTTCCAGACGGTTCGAGTTTATTTCAAAATCTAAAAAAATATTTTTTTATTTTTTGAAATTCTCACTCTAAAAGGGGCCTGTGGTCTTTAACGAGTACCTGACATCCCAGAGGCTCGGGACCATAGCTTAATGTCCCATCCGAAGGGCACGCCGCTCAAGGTTTTTTTGTCCTTTAGATATAAAACGTAAGGGTACTCGGCCGGGTTTCGAACCCGTGATCTTCAGCTTAGTAGCACGCTAAACTACTGCCCTCTGAACTACCGGTGCCCTATCAATTTCACATTTAACTTTCTTATCCGAATCAGCAGAACAAACAATAATCAGTTGACTGAATGATTTCAAACTCGATTTTTTTTATTTATACCGTGGGGGCGGACGCACCACATCTACGTCCTCAAAGTCATTCAACATTAAATGTTGAATAAGTTGAAATATATACCATACTAGAATAAGTTGAAATTTTCAACTTATTTTAGTATAATATAACTTATGGTTACTAACTGGGCGGATAATGTTACTAACAGCGCAACGCCTGGCTGACTTCCTTGTAGTATGATAATAGTAGTAATCTTATCAAGTTGAGTTTGTTCTTTTTTGTGTACCATCTCATGAGAAGTCTCTCATTGTCTGCAATGATTCTGGTGGGATGGGTTCGATATAGTGTCTGTCATGACTCAGTAGGGAAAGAGAGCAAGCACGAGTTAATGGGGCAACTTCTGTTGAGTCTGTTATATGTAGTTAGATATTGTGACTCATGTCCGGGCTTTAGCTACGAGGTCATATCACCTACTACCAGAGCGCTCTCTCCTCGCTCTGGTGAACATGAGCCAGGCTCTACTATGGGAGTCCTAAATTTTGCCAACTCTAAATATTGATTCACCTCGGGTAGGGTTCCTTAACGAGCAGCTGACATCGTACAAGCTCGGGACCATCGCTTAACGAAGGACGTTTTTTTCATCTCCCTTAAGGGCAACGGCCGTCCTTCGAACCCATGATCTTGGTGGACCATGAAGTGAAGTGGCTCCACCCACCTCATTGTGAGGTCATCTCATGTATTGACGACAGTTGGTCATTATACCTTGGGAGGCCTTTTCTAGGTTGTTTTAGAGAGGGTCGGTTCGTATACGTTCAATTTCCCGAGTTAAGGCGGCTTATTATAGATATAATTATTATCTACAGTCAACATCAGATTTGTGAGAGTAATAGATAATTTTCAGATAAGATCACAAATATTTTAACTAATTATAAAATTATAAAAAGAAGATGAAACGACAGCTTACTTTCTGGGCACAGAATAAGAATTCAGAACATGGAACTACGGAAATGTAATTTAGATTTGCCAAGGAAACTGGGTTGTTAGGTCTTTTGTGTGTGGTTCCAGTAGTTCCATCTTCGGTTCCAAGTAGAACGAGAAATCAGTAAGGATGAAGTCCAGTGCTTCCAGGGAACAGATAATAGCATTGGATGTTTATGTCTCTAGGTGTCCGAGATATATATATATATTTGAAAATGAACGTTCTGTCACCCACATAAGTGGTGGTGCTGCTCCAACAAAAATTGCTCAATAGGCAAAAAAAGGTACAACTTTGTGAAAAGGGAAAGGTAGCGGGGGAGGGGAGGGGGGATGGGTTGACCCTAATTATCTGACCAACCATTTGTGGGAGATATTTGTGTGACGAATCGACCTTAGGGACAGACGTTACCTTCGGTTGATTTATGGGAAGTTTGGGCACAAAAGAAAGAGAGACATGTGGATAAACTGGGGCACCTCCCGTGTGGCCAGTGGCCACTACCTGGCTGGTGGTCAAACAAAGACCTTCCCTCCTAATTAGAACAGTCATGGGTAGGTCATAAGTTAATTGTCGGAAAGCCATTTTGGCCATCTTTGTCAATATAGTGGAAAAACTAATAAAAGGACTTTTTCAACATTTTTATAGTATAATTTCCCAAAAATATGTACATATATTGTTCCGGTTTCGGCTTGCGCCATCATCAGGACGAAATTTAACAGTAATGATATATAAGCCGAAACCGGAACACTGTATATATTTTGTGGGATACAAATATTACAATAAAAATATTGAACAAGTTTTTGCTTTTATTTGTTTATAAGTTAATTCTAATTTTTTTTATAGGCAAGTGCTTGCGTCGTAAGACCCTTTAAAGGGTTCTATAGGTTTCAATTTGTACTGTCGTATGTTTAAATCCCACTTCATATCTGACTAAAAATTTTAATTGACATTTTTCCATAGAACTAACAGTTTTTGCATAAATAAAGCAAATGTATTATATGATGTTGCGGGGGGTGTCACAAAACTATCCAGGACGTAGCCAGGTCTTACCACCACAGTGTCGCTAGACAGTCATACAGACAATAGGTTCACTGATGTTGCGGGGGGTGTCACAAAACTATCCAGGACGTAGCCAGGTCTTACCACCACAG